>OVBA01000190.1:0-87067 GCA_900406435.1 Lepidium aucheri
GTTAAGTGAAAAAATGAAAAAATAAAAGCTGCCCGCCAAACCGAGTAAGTGTTAAAGGTGAAGAGGCTGGAAGGATGCATAAACCAATAGCCTTTCACGCCCGTGTATATCCGCTGCTTACTCCATATGCGGGTTGGTGAAGAAACTTGGAAGGAGGCATAAATCTGTAGCCTTTCATGTTTGTGTAAGTCAACTTCGGAAAAGCCAAAAGGGCATATAAAAAAATAAAAAATAAAAAAGAAAGAAAAGAATAAATAAGCGGGCAGTAAAAGAATGAATGAGAGGGACACCATTTGAGTTGAAAAATGATCATGCTAAGCTTAGGGAAGTTGAACTATGTACTCGTTGATCTCTAGTCTCTTTTGAGGACCGCACCTTAAAGAAATAAGGAATTAGACTCGGACCTTTAGAGACCGGCTTAGGTACTAGGAATCTATAGGCTGGATGCTATTCTTGAGGATGAGTATATTGCGGTTTCCAAAATGATAGAGTCCACATGTGGATTACACCCTAGCATACACAAGTACTCGTTGGATTAGATGTTCCCACATTGTGTGCAGTTTTTGTACCTTAGATCATTGCACTTGCTTGAGGCCAAGCAAGATCTAAGTTTGGGGGAGCTGATATATCTGGATTTTAACGCTTTTTAGGACCATTCTTAGAGTCATTTTCCTTCCATATCATAGCATTTGCATTATTCTAGAGTCCTTTTAGGGTCATTTTCATGTTGTGCACTTGCATACCACACATTCTGCATATGGAGTGGATTTAGGTGTTTTAAGGAGCATTTTTGAGCCAAATGGATGCAAGGACGGATCAGGAAAATTTAGGAAGACTTGGATGAACAAAGAAGCAGAAAATCCAAAGTTTAGACTCCCTCGCACCTCAACCTCGCCCTACCAAGGGCGAGGACTGACTGAAGTTGAACCTCTTGGACGCAAAGTACCCGCCTTCTTGAAGAATCTTGCCTCGCACCTTAGCCTCGCACTACCAAGGTCGAGGACTGACTGAAGATCTCACCTCGCAGCCAAGCCTCAACCTTCTACCTCGAGGACCACCTCAAGAGACACTTGTTAACCACTTTGAGGCGGTTTGACCAGGAGACTAGGGTTATGAGAATAATCCTATAAATATCCACTAATGACACTTTTATCACGACTATCTGATGTTTTAGCTGAAAAACTCTCTCTATTTGATTGTTGCTTTCATTTATGCTTGTTTAAGGTACTCTTTATGTTTATGCTTTTAATGGAATAAATTAAGTTTGATCTTCATCTTTACTTTCTGCTTTTTATTTTTATGTTCTTCATATTTATGCAAGTTAGATCTCCCATACTCCTATGCTCTCAACTCATGAGGCACGAGTAGATCTTTGTGGATCTCTAGGATAGGAAGATCGGAGGGGAATCCACCAATTCCCTCGCTGTGCGAACCATGATCTAACTTCGATCTCTTCTCACATGGCTAGGCTTAATGCTGATCTCTCTCTGATCAAGAGAGATCTGATTTGGGCTGTGACCTAAGGCTAGCGCCAAAGGAATCGGAGACCAAGTGCCATGTGAGTGATGGTTTGATCCACCGAAGAGAGATCTAGTATGTGGGTCGGCCATTAGATGTATTGGGCTAAACTTAAAGCTTCTGATTCGGTATGATCGCGACTAGCGTTGTAATGGATCATCCGATTTGGTTAGGGATCTTTGCCGTGAGAATGGGCTGATCTAGCCTTATCCCGGTCTAGGGATTGCTCAATATAGTGCGGCGAGTTTGGATCGGCAAGTTTACCGCCGATCAAACCCTCCCTATCCTTTAGATCTATGCTTTTAACCTTATTTCTATATACTGCAATTGTTATACTCTGTTTTTGATGCATTTCTCTGTTTTGAATTTTAAAATTTTGTTTCTATTTTGTCGATTAGCTTATTTTGTCTTATTGTCTATATTGCAAGCTTACTTGATATCATAGCCTATCTTTGAGACAGATTGATAGGTTGCTTGAACTAAGATCTAGTAGTAGATAGATTGTTTGCAAGCAACTTCTGAGTATTGGTTCGACAAATCTCATTTACTTATCACTATGCTCAATTGATTTGACAGAAGTAGCAAAAACTCTTCTATCAAAATCTACCAGGAGTTCTCGTCCAAGTAGAAAGAAATTTCAGTGGTATCAACGGACAAAAGACATCACTAGGACGAACGAAAAAGTAGCAACTTTTCCAACTCAAAACTTTTGAAGTCGGATTGTCTAAAAACCGATTACCGGTTTTTGAAATAGCAAAAAAGGTCCCTTTCGTGGACTTAATTTCACAAAGGTCAGTCAACTCTTCAAAAAAGCGAGTTGAGACATTGACTCCGGCTTTGCTTCCAAGAATTAATGACCTGACGATGTTCGCGACTCCAGCATTTCCAAGTTGAGTCATTGTGATTTTCCGAGCAAAGAAGTGCCGAGGAAGAAAATCCGGAATTGAAAATCACATTTTGGTTTCCGTAAACCACCAATCTTAAATCGCAATAAAACCCTCTAGAGGGTTTTTTGGACGAGAATCGGGATGAGAGAACATTTTTACCTCCCTCATATCTGGACATGCTAAGAATAGTTTCTCTAATCTCCTCGAATTAATGATGGATGGACCGATATCAAGTCCATCATGCCAATCACCTAAGTCGCTACCTGGGCTATTTACGAAAAACATCTCTACATCCTCCTGGGTTCGGCTGCTACTAGAAGCAGAAGAAGGACTAGAGTCGGTAAACTCAAAGCTAGATCTAGAGCTAGAACTATTTCTTCCATCTTGGTAATACTCAACTTATAAACAATAAGACAACTCGGCAAAAGTAGATAGGGAAAGAAGAGAGAGAAGTTACCTCGTAATTTTCGGATGAAAGTAAAATGAAAAAAGAACTGGAGCGCTATTTATAGTAGAAGAGCGGATACCGAATCGACGCGCAATGATGACTCACGTAAACCCGAGGAAACTATTCGACTAGCCCACTCACGAACTGACACGTGGACCAAAGATTCTGGAAGTTAGAAAACTTTCCGACTAGGAAATTCGGCACTAGAATTTTCTGAGTCTGGGGGGACAATTGTTGGAGGTGAATCCATCCTACTTCGGTCCACGAAAAACAACAGGTCAAATACAAAAGAACAACCTGGTTGCAAGCACTAAGTCTTCAACTCGGATAACATATTCGACTCGGCAATAATCTCATCTGGAAAGGTTTTTCGAACCTGAAGAGAAGTCGGATGACACATCAGCAAAACAAATAAATGAAAATTTTCCTGTTCCGACATGGAAAATTTTCATAAATCTAGCACGAACTATTTATTTTTGGCCAAAATCTAAGTTGAGCATTATCTTTATCAGTCTTAAATCTCCATCATTCAACGGTTAAATCTCCGTGATTCTGTCATTAGGCGAAACGTATACGACCGAGGTAAATGATATGTGTATGGCAGGAAAAAAAATAATTAAAAATTTGACAAAAACTAAAAAAATACTAAAAAAAAGTTTTAAACAATTTTTAAAATTATATAAAAAAAATTGATAAATTTAAATAAATTCAATATACAAAAAAAAATTTAAAATTTTTAAGAATTTAAAAAAAAGATTTGGTAATTTTTCTATTTCTTAAATTTATAAATTTTGTAAATCTTTGTAAAACTTTTAAAAATTGTTTTATATATAAAATAAAAAAAATAAGATTTTTTTTTAGTTTTTATCAGTTTTTGTTCCTACCACACACATGTCTTTTACCTCGATTGTATATGTGTTGCTTAACAATAGAAGCACAATATACGGTCAACTTAGATATTGGCCAAAAATAAGTAATTCGTGTAAATTATTTATATTTTTTCACTAAATTTCAGAAAATATGATGTTTAAAAGTTCACGTAGAATCCCACGGATAGAAATTTGCCGTTTTCTCAAAATATTTTATTATAATTTATTAACGGAAAAACAAATTGTTGCTCAGCTAGATTCAAAACTATCTCCATCAGTCATTAAGTCTCTAAAGAATAAAATAATAAAACTTTTGGTTACAATTTAATTTTAATTTTAGTTTTTTAAATGTATTGTCCACTAATAAATCGATAGGTGGTACGAAAAATTTAAGAACCTTATGTAAAGTTTTTTAAAGAAGAATCGGTTCTACTTATCTTTCTTACTTTTTTAATTTTTATATTTAAATATTGTTAAAAGCCTTATTTGAAATGCCTTGATGGAGTTGCTCTAATATATGAGATCTCATCATAAAGATCTAATTACCTGATTAGGTAACAGAGTATCGGTGGGATTTGCAAAACTCGACCACACAAACTCGCCAGAATCTTGTGACCTTTCGTTGACTAGAACGAAGTTTCCGGCGTCAGTAAGTCTCCCTTGAGACACCGATCCACTATTCGAAGAAAGTATCGACCTCCAGAGCAACTGACCTCTAGGGTCAGTGAGAACCAGACCGCGATCTGCGGTTAATGTAACCTTCGAACTAGCAGGGACGAGACCAGTGGTTGTGTTGACGTTTTGTGCGTGCCACAGAATGGTCATTTCAGGAATCTTGTCGAACCATATGGCGAGAATGAAACCATCGTTTGGTTGGATCTTACGGAATCCGAAGGCAAGTCACCGGAAAGGGAACGCCATGAACGAGAGAATTGTTAGGACTCTGAAGCGGTAAGAGATTCTCGACAGGAGCAGAGCCATTTCTGATGTTCTGAGACAAAACAAAAAATGTCCGTAATTGCAGAACAAGAAAAAGATGGATAATTATCATATAAGAGATAAACCCCATATTTTCTGAAGCAAATGACATTGAGGTTAAAATTGAGTGTGCCTATAGATAAATATATATTGTTGTTCGTTATTACTGAACGTATAAAAAGTTTAAGAAGACTTCAGACTTTTCTGTTCTTTGTCTGAGTCAATGGAGTAGATTTTAAAGAGACATATCATCGATACAACATATCAGTCGGGGAAATGTGTTTCAAGACTCTTATAAATGTGTGGTTATTCTGACAGGACATTTCTGAACTATTAAACGTCAAAGATGTAATTTTCTTTGCGTTTGGCTATTGAATGGTAAAAGAGAAATTTCTCGACGCCTTCGAAGCTCAGCGATTCAGATCTCTGCTGTCTGATTTTCGGTTAGAATCACTAGAGCTTTCCAGTACAGTCCAGTTTATATCCTTGGATAGTTTTTTGTTTTATCCATTAGGGTAATGATAAAATTTCCTTTCGATATCAAATATGTACCAGCAGATTGGTTGGTTTCACTAATTTCTCTGGCATTAATTATTGGTATAATATACTCATCAAAATTTGGTTCGTTCATTCTAACAAATAATTTTAAAACGTTCTATACGTCTGATTCTATAAATTTTTGTTTGGATCCAGGTCGGGTATAGTATTGTCTAAAATGAAAGGAAGAAAGCCACCGCTGCTGCAAGCATGTGCTAAGGTGACCGTCCCTTTACAGTCATAACCGTAGGGATGATGCAAGAATAGGTTAAGGAGGTGGCAATTTTGGTCGTGAGCTAAAGGGAGCTAGTCGCAGTTAGTGAAGAGAATGGGCATACCGCATACTGCAGGAAAGAGAGACCACATATACATGGGCATGAGTTTTGTCTGAAGCAGATGTGTCCTGCTATACACCCGTTGCAACGTTATAAACGTCGGTAGTAAGAAGAGAGTGGTCGGCCACCGTCACCACACCGCCGGTGAACCAGTACTAAGTATAGTTTGGACTGGTCAAATCGTACGTGTTGACTGTTGCTTAGTCGAGCCAAAAGGTGACTTGGTTCAATTTTTGCTTATTTTATTTATCGGAATTTATTCGGAGTTTATTGGTCCGGCTATGTACTTTACTATCTCGATCTTTGCCATTTTTTTACTTTATATCTGCCATTTTTGTCAAACACAAATAAACGAGAGAGGAGAACAAAACGACAGAAAAAAAAAAAAAAAAAAAAAAGAANAAGAGTAGAAGAGGTGAAACGTACTACATTTTATGAGTCATGTGATGCTTGCGAAAAGCCGATTAGTCAACATATCTGCCCCAAAATCCACAGATACAGTATCCGGACCAGAATGTTTACAACTGTATAAAGCTTACTCGGAAGTGAACGTAAATAAAGCTTAGAATATATCTATATCTATCTATATATATATATATGTTACAGAAAACAACAGTAACGAAATCGTCATCGGATATATCCATTGGTATTACCATTGACTCACGCATGACCCTTCTAGCTAGCTGTCAGCATATCTCAAAACTAATATCAAATTTAAACTTAAATTTAGAGATGCAAATATATATGCTACAAAAGATGTTATTAGTCACAAACCTGTTATAGTTTCATAATACGAAAAAGACCTTTCACTACACATTTTTTGTACATAATAAGCTGTAATACTCTTGTAGTATATTTCAACTAATGTGGGGTTTTAGTAATCGAATTAATATCATCGTATTAATTGGATTGTTTTGATATATTTGTACAAACTTTTTCCATTCGAAAATCATAATAATCATTCGTGACATGCGGTACTTGCTGCGACAACTTTAAAGCACAAGATATGAGCACACTTACTATAGGAGTAGATTTTAGCATTTTGAATATCAAGTTTCTATAAATTCATAAAAGAAATTGAGCACATATACAAACAATATATATAATATTGATAAATATTGTGTTCACACAGTTATTAAGAAAACAAAACTGTACTATAGGAAGCTTTGTTCTGAAGAAAGACGCAGTGAAGCTAATGATAGCTTACGTACGTACCGTCTTGACATTTAAAATACCATCAATACATATATAAATATGAACTAAACATACATACATAAGTTCAATAATGAGTACAAAGTCACCAAAAAAGTTGCTTATGAAAATATAAAACATTAATAATATGATGGTGTATATATATATATAGAGAGATCGAGAGAGGGAGAGGTAATAGATTCTACTCATTGGTGGTGGGACGTAACATCCAAGCCGGAAGAAGCGAGTTTGGTTCCGTTAACGACGGTGCACCGCAGTTCTCTTGGCCAATTCTCTCCATAAAACCATCTCTGCCCCAATTAATTATAAATTAATCAGAATTTTTCATTCATATACATATAAGTACAGAATTAAATTATATGTAGAGAGAAGAAGAGACAAGACCTGGAAGAGGTAATGCAGTACTGGGGCGGAAGAACTGAATTAGAAGAGTTGGAACAATTCATAAATTGTCCTTGTTGATCCGTTTTCTTCTCCCTCTCCTTTATCTATCATCATTAGTAAGTAACACCAAGTAAATTTAATAATACAAAAGTATAGTTCTAGGTTTACATGAGTTGAACGAATTTTATACTTTATTTATATTTTTTATAACTTTTTTTCTAAATAGTCCTATCAGTTTGCAAAATTAATTGTTTATCTCAATTTGGTGGTTAGTTCAGCTAATAATTTGGCATCGATTTCTCCTCGCTGCATTGTAGTATATAAAAAAAGAATTTTAGAGGTGTGTTTTGGGTTATGGAATAGAGTCTTATCCAACCAATTATTGACAAAAAGAAATTGTTCATCTATGTAAAATACTTCTTTCATATCATATTAAGATTACAATATATTTTAATATTATATTCACTATCCAAGTTCTTCTTAGTCTGGTGTTGTGGATGATCCAATTTTCTAGGTAGTGATTCTGATATCAGAGATTCGATCACTCCCCACTACAAGTGGTAGATTATAAGGGACTTTAAATAAGAATCGAGTTTTGTCGAATTATTGAATAAAAAAAATATATTATATCCACTTTTCTTTTTGTTAAAGATTATATTATATCCACTATTACTATATACCTGTGTGTATTCATGTCTCCATTAATCTATCAATTTCACACTTTGCGCTATTATATTTTTAAAAACTGTCGAGACTTCTGAGTTGTAATTAGATACAGATATTTTTATGTAACAGTTGTAAAATATTCTTGAACATAATATTTTGATAAAGATTTGATGATATATATGATCACATATCTATATATATATATATATATTCCAATTATTTCATTTAATCACATTTCAAATTCAAATATAATCACTTAATTCAAAACTAAAGTTCTTCTAACCTTTTTTAGAAGCGAATTATTGTGATCCTGCAAGGCCTTATCCTGATGATTTATATAAAACAAATCAAGTTATTTCTAAAAGCCACAACACGTTTTTTTAAATGTTAATATGTATACATTTATTATTTATTTATATATACTCAAATAGAATTTTGACACTTTACCTTCTTCTGAAGGGCAGATATGGATTCAAACATAGCTTGGTTCTGCAAATATTATGAATTCAGTTAAACAAAGATATCACAAATCTCAAATTTTAAATGATTGCCAAACTGATCGATTTTACGATCTAAAGCTTCATGCACAAATATACATATGTATAAACGTTCTCCTATTACCTTTCTTGACCTAATGCTCTTGATAGCAGCATCAAGCTGATGCTCCAAGCTTTGAAGCTCCTTTAAGCTCAATGTATCAAGATCTTCTCCCATAAAATTCCTGCACACATTCCTTCCTGTGAGTACTGATTATACAAGGAAAATTTGCTTGCTATGCTAAGGTTAAAACAATAATGCCTTATAGAAAATGATCTTTATGAGGATCCAAGACACAAATGGCAAGTTTCTCGATTGCCGTACAGTATCATAAGTTATGAGAAATAACGAAGTCATGAAACACATGCATTCGCTCTTAACCTAAGTTAAGTATTAGGACTTTTTTAAAAAATAATGACTATAAAAAATGAAGTAGGATACGTTAGAAGTGTATGTGGAACTGTAACCCAAAGTTTAGTTGACTAGATTGGGATAAGTGCTCCTGTAAAACACGCAGTTTATTCCGCAAGCTTAATTTGTAACTATGTATAGATGAGTATGTAACATATACCTCTTGTTCTTCTCAAGTACCTCAACTCTTGCCTTGAGCTTGGCATGTTCTAGAACCCAGTTCTCCTACAACATGGTTATCGATAGATCACTAGTTACTACAACAAAGATATATAGTTGAGTGGGACTCATAGAAGAGACATAGTAAAACTTACACTCTGCGTAACTTCTCGGCCAACGAGTTGTTTGTCTGAATACAAGTAGCGATCATAGCGTTCAAGTATCCTCTCCATGCTAAAAAAAAGTCGACACTTAGTTAATTTAATCCATATAACGTTTAAAATTGTTCATGTTACAATGTGTAACATTTATATCCAAAAGTTTACCTTGTTTGGTAAACTGTCAAAGATAACTTAAAACAAGAAAATAACAAAAAAAAATGTATATAAGACCTGGCCTTGCTATATCCATAAAGAAAACAAAACGCACAAATCCATGCATAGATTCGAGTTTTGCCTCCTGACTCGGTTACCAAAGCAAACGGTATATGATCATTATTATAAATTGATATGATAGTACAAAGATACATACATATATATATATATATATATACATGCAGACACGCATTTACATCAGTACGAAATTACATATTACGTTATTGTCCATTGGATTATAGCACATCCTTGTAGAAATTGCTTTATCTCATCGTTTCAAATCAATCTTTCTTTCTTTCAATTATACTTATAAGTATCATACATGTTATATACTTATATATACAAGCATACGTGTCTGTGCGCACGTGCTTCCATACATCAAAAGGGGCAATCAGATCGTAAGTCTATGTACTAAGTTTCATAATTTTATGCTATTTTCATTCGACTAAGGCAAAGTAAAATAAACATTAACAGCTTTTTCATGCGTCCGTACATAAAATCCCAAAACAAAAAACCCTAATTTCTCGAGCCACTTCTTAGGGAACAAACAAATCTACAGTCCAATTAAGATACAATAACTGGATTTAATTTCAAAGGATAACGAGGATCGAGATGGAGACTTATTAAAAAAAAAACACAATCTAGTTAAAATGAAGAAAACAGATGGATTAGATCGATGTGATGATGTAAACAATAAATATAACAAATGGGTATAGTAAATAAAATTACCAAGAGTCGGTGGAGTATTCGAAGAGTTTGCCTTTGGAAGAGAAGACGATGAGAGCAACCTCAGCGTCACAGAGAACAGAGATCTCATGAGCTTTCTTAAGCAAACCAGACCTTCTCTTTGAGAAAGTAACTTGTCTATTGATCTTGTTTTCAATCCTCTTCAGCTGAACCCTACCTCTTCCCATCTTTCTCTCTCTCTCTCTCTCCTCAAAAACTCTTCACGAACAAGAGAGAGAAACGACAACCCTGAAATGACCAAAGTATAAGTCTTTCTTTCTTATGTCTCTCTGGGTATCTTTTGTGTTAGATGTGATAATTGATAAGTTTTTATTTTATTTATTTTGGTGTGGACTTTTGTTGGGTTTCGCGTGAGTCCACAGTGACGTAAGTGATGTGGTATAAATACGGTATGAGATGTGAATACATAGTTGATGATATTTGTGGAAAAAAAAAAGAATTCTGTAAAATAAAAGCCACATAGAGGTGGAAGAGACCAGAGTGGGGATAAAGTCTTAAGGGCTGTTTGGGAAATAAACTACTTAATGTGTTGTCGAGTTCTCATTGGTTCTTTTCTTCTGTAATAATAATAACTCGTTCGTTAGTTTAGAATTGTGCCTCCCTTTGGCTTACATGGTTTCCGTACCGTACGGTCGTCTTTTGTCGTTGTTTTTTGTTTAAGGTTAACTTAACAAATCAAGAACTCAAATCCTTCACTCCCTGTTGTTTATTCTTTTTTCTTTTGGCTTTAAGAGTCCCCTATTGTTTTCTGCACTTAAACTATAGGCTCCTATTGTTTCAAATGTAGTTATGTTTGGTAGTTCATTTATTTTATGCGTACTATTTCATATGCAAACATAGAAGCAAGTTGTGTTTAAAATTTATATATATATTGGAAACCAAAACCATGTTATTCTCTTTAGATATATGCGTTTCCAACATCTATACGTAATAAATACAACCATGAAAGGAACCACATTCAAACCTTAAAAATAAAGATCTCTACTTTTTACTCCAAATTTGGAGCAATCTTTTAGAGTTTTCTAATGGGTGATCGGGCTAATTTCACCCGAAAACTTTCATATAACTATGAATATATCTAAACATTGAAACACATGTTAATCGCACACAAAATTCAAATTAAAATTCTAATTCCACATGAACTATGAGACATAGTATCAGAAACACCTAAAGTTGATCTCTCTTCTTAATTGCACACAAAATTAAAGTTAAAAATCTAACTCTACCCGATTTTAAATTTTGAATTTTTATGAAAACAAATAGAAATACTGAATTCAAATCCGATCTATAACCGAAATGAACCCGATCCAAAAATTAAAAATACTCGAATATGTCTTAAATCAATAGAACTAAAATCCCAAAAGAAAACTCGACCCGAAAATGGCTCTATTGACGAAAAACAATCTTGATATTTTGGGTGTTTTTGATGCTATGTATGTTAGTTCAGGTAAAATTAGATTTTTAATATTAATTTTATGTGCAATTAAGAAAAAGAGCGAACATTGGGTGTTTCTGGTACTATATGTGATAGTTCGGGTGGAACTAGAGTTTTAGTTTTAGTTTTAGTTTTGTGTGCAACCACCAAGAGCCTCAAAGTATAGATAAATTCAAAGTTATATGAAAGTTTTGGGGTGGAATTAGACCGATCACCTTTTTCTAATTTTTAATTTATATTCATTGGGTGTAAAAATAGAATAGACTACTAAAGCATTTCTGATAGTATTTTTTGTTTTTGACCCCAAAAAAAAAAGATTTCCGATAATATTTTAAATTTTACTTTAAACTCTATATTTAGAAAAAATGTTTCTAGTAGCACTCTATATTTTATTATAAAAATAGAAATATCTATTTTTTGCTTCAAATCTCTATTTTTACTCCAAATTTGGAGTAAACTTTTTTGAATTCTCTATTTTTTATTCTATATTCATTTGGAGTAGAAAATATAGTAGACGATTAGAGAAAACTCATTTGTATTTTTTTAGAGAACTCCATTTTTAGAAGAAAAATAGAGTGCACTATTTTTTGTTAACAATTGGATCGACAAATTCCGATCAATATCCTAAAGCACACTCTTAAAATCTCTTTTTTAAGCTACTATAATGTAGTAGGTATGAATTGAATTCTGATACCAAATCATTAGCTGGATCATACGAACCACCAGACTAACAATAACTCGACAATAAAGTACACCATTCATGAGAAAATAATTTTTTAGTTTATTTTTATCAATTGAAGAAATCACGACAAAGCCGTCACTGTTTTAACTTTTCCTTTAGTCTTCTGTAATAATAATTACAGAGAAATGTAGTAATTACCTTCTTTTGAATACGGATTCTCTCTTGGTAAATAATATACTGCAAAACGATGATGGACTTCCGATCCAAAAGTGGAAGCTAGTCTGAAGTTTAACCGCTGAGCCAACAAATATGGAAACTTGAAGTTTGTATAAAACAGTTCTTGTTACTCTTTGGGACAACAAATATGCATAGATTCTGTAGACAATTCACTTAATATATAATAATAATTTAATCTTTTGACCAGAAAACAACTCGCCTATTTATGGTAAGAGAATCTTAAACTTATGATACTCTCAATGTAGGAAAAGTTTCTAGACTTCTTGCCATTATTTTTACTCTAGATAGTTAGGTCTGATATAAATAGCTAGACCCATAAGAACTGTTTCTTTTTCTTTTTTCGTTGACCCATAAGAACTATTTAAAATGTGAAAATTAAAAGTAATCTGGTAATTTTGCTGACATTTAAATAACTAGTTGGTAGGATTAACTCATAACACTAAATAATTTCGTTTGAAGTTCCATCATTTGTGTGGTTATTGAATAAGTAACGTGTTCCGATAAGAAGTTAACAAAAAAGCATTCATGTCGGTCCCATGACTAATATATGTCTGACACCTGTGTGATCTATATTACTATACACAACAATATTTGATCTGAAAAGTAAAAATCTTTTTAAGATTTGATCTCTGATCCAATAAATTGATTACTGATAATCTGATATACAACAAAGTTATTTTCTAAATATTAAATTATGAAATAATTAATATCTGATTCAGTACGCTAATTACTTTTAGATTAATTTTTTCCTGGTGATATTATATTGTTCGTATCTTTTATTGTTTGATCAGTAGAAAAAAATTCTCCGAAGCTTTATTGTGTTTTACTGATTATTTTAAAAAGAAAATATAGATGATCCAAGCAAGTTGGAGCTGAGCTCCTTCGTCTTCTTCTTATTGTGCTAATGTTTTTATTTTGTCTTTGTCTGCTTTCTTCTTTACCTCCTCAAGTTCAATTGCTTCATGGCTCAGCTGCTAGTTCCCATTTTTAGATAACCGAAGAAGAAATTAATAAGTTTAATATTTCTGAAGCTTTTAATACATTGTAGTATACGCTTCTAAAATGTAAGTGTGATAGATGTCTACCTCTGCATTTTTTATTTCCAAAAGTAGAGTTATAATAATCTTTAATGTTGTATGGCTTGGTAGAGTTTAGGTTTGTGTCAATGGATTAGCCCTTGATATCCGTGACATAAAAAATGTAAGTGTGATAAATTGCATCGTGTGACAATTTTGATAACTGCAATACATGTTTTTGATGTTGGCAGCAAAAGATGATTACTTTCCTTTCAGAGAAATATATAGTTTATAAGCTGATATAATACAATCAAAAGTTAACTTTATGTTTACATGAAAGGGTATGTATATATCTATATATATATATATATAGTTCTATACGATCAAATATGACATTAGGGTGTTTGACAAGCAAATTATTGGCATCAGCAAAATACTTGGGCAAATAAAGATGTAGAGTATATGAAGGTATTATAGAGTTATATAGTATATACCAAAATTGGACCACATGAACAAAAGGAAATGGACCACATTTGGGTGTTGATGAGCCCTAAACATCTAAATGGATGGATAGTACCTAAACGTATTTCATTTCTCTGAATCGTTATTAACATAAATTTGGTTCTCTTCTTAGTACGATCTATGTTTGCCCTCAAAGATCAAAACTTTGGATCTTCATTTCTTATCATACCTTATGTTAAGTCCACATCTTAAGACCGCATATATTATATTGCACGTTGTCTTGTCAAACTTATATACCAATTTATAGTGGACATAAATCCAATATTTTCCATTATTGATATTTACAGAATCATCCTTTTGTGAAATTTGAAATTTTAGATATCAATCTCTAAAAGCTTTTAACTTCAAATTTATAAAGATATGTCAATTTAGGACCATTTTTAACATCACGCCTTGTCCTTTTTCATTGGGTTGTGACCACACTCGTACATTATATTTATGTTTCGTACTCGTATGATATGGTGAAACGTGAAGATTTTATAGGCCACTATTTATATACTACCATGAGGAAAAATATAAATGAGGGTTTATTTATTTGAGATTATATAGATAAATCACTAAGTTTTAATGAAGGATAACCCGTTATTTGGGATTATATAGATAAATCATGAAAGATAACAATGAGAGCAAGATTTGTGAGCGTCCCCGTGCAAGTTTTTGATGGTCATTTTTAGCATTTTTCCATCTCAAAACTTATTTTTTTATTGCTGAACTTTGGTTTTCTCGATTTCATTTTCTTCTCAATGTGGTTATGTTGAATTTGTATTTTCTCAGTTCTTTTTCAGGTTTTATTGGTGATAGGATTGGCTAATATGATGATATTTGGAATATTTACATTTAACTTTGTATCTAGAGTTAATTAAGATACAATATTTCCATTCGATGAGGGTTTGCTATTTTTATATAAATACTTCATTAACGTGATCACTAAAAACCAGTTAATCCGGTATCTAACTATACATGGTATCAGAGCCATTCTAAGGCAAAATAAATTAATATCTAAGTTCATTTTTTCGTCATGGCTGGCCATGGAGATAATACTACGGGAGCAGTGATCCCAACTCCAGTAATAGTGTCGCCGTATACGTTAGCAAGTTCCGATAATCATGGAGCGCTAATTTCTCCAATAATTTTGAACGGAGAAAAGTACAAGGAATGGTCCATGGAGATGATGAATACTCTGCAAATTAAACGCAAGACAAGGTTCATCAACATGACTCTTAAAAAACCTCCTATCACCGATCAAAATTATGAAAATTGGATGATACTGAATTTGATGATAGTAGGCTGAATTTGAGCCTCCATCGAATCTAAGTCAAGTCCACCATGACTTTCATATCGGAAGCACACTAGTTGTGGACCGAGCTTAAAGAGAGATTTTCAGTTAGGAATAAGATATGCGTGTATCAACTCAAGATGGAGCTGGCTTCTTGTTGACAGAATGGATGAGCTGTGATTGACTATCACGGTGAGTTGTGTTCCTATTGAGAAGAGCTTCAGATGTATCAGACTATCCATGTGGTGCCACGAAAGAGTTGACAAAAGAAAGAGACAAGGAGAAGTTTTAGCAATTTATAATGGGACTCAATGATGCTAAATTTTTGTAACCTCTACACTAATCTGATTGGAACAAATATTTTACCGAGTCTTGCTGAAACTTATTCGAAGGTATTAAGAGAAGAGAGGCGCTTGTCTTTGACTCAAGATGTGAGTATCAACAAAACTTAGCTGGTTCTGTGTCACGGGTTACTCATCAAGATAATTATCCTTCCACTAACCAAGACTCCACCTCCATTCTGAAAGGTCATGATGTCTCATGCACTTATTGTGGACTTTTGGGTCATATGAATAGTGGTTGCTAACAAATTGTGGGATATCTAGAGTGGTGGACAGAACGTGCAACAAAACAAGACCGAGGGAAGAGTGGTTCTTGTGGACACGGTAGAGGATACTCTCGAAGAAAAAAGGACCAGGGGACCTCATCCCAAGTAGCTCATGCCACAACGTCAAAATTCCTCTGTTTTCTAGACTTGATAGTTGATCAATGGAAGGCTTTTCAGCAGTTGTTTAATGACAAATCCAGTTCTGAAAATTCTTATAAGTTGTCGGGTAAGGAAGTTTTTTGCAATGTGATCTTAGACACTGGAGCATAGCATCATATGATAGGATATTTTTCTTTGTTACACGGTCTGGAAAAGATCGCTTGATGCTCTATTAGATTCATGAAAAGGAACCCGTCATCAGACTTCATGTGTTTATACTCCACAGTAAAATGAACAAGTGGAATGTAAACATAGACACATACTGAATGTAGAGCATGCATTATTGTTTCAATCCAGTTCACCAATTAGTTTCTAGGAGAGATAGTCTCAACGACAACATATGTTATCAACCATACACCTTCATCAATCCATAAAGGAAAATTACCTTATCAAGTCCTTCATGGCACTCCACCAGAGTTTTCACATATGAAGGATTTCTCTTGAGCTTGGTATATACACAAAGTTTCAAGAAATAAAAGATAAATTTGGAGAAAGAAGTCATTTGTTTGTCTTTGTTGGATATTTTGGTTTGGTCAAAAAGGTTTAAAGTATTTGATATGACACGAAAAGAATTTTAGGTTCTCGCATGTTGTGTTTAAAGAAGCTGATTTTTCTTATGCAAATCACGATAATACACTAAATCGAACACCTAACATCCTAATGTACCTCATTTTTATCAGTTTTTAGCTCACACTTCGGCATGTTTTTAGAGTCTTTGTTAAGTTTTAGAGTCTTTGCAGGTACAGAATATGTTGAATTTGGATTATGCACTCAAGGCATGGATTGGAGCAATTTGGAGCAACTATCGCATTTTTACAAGACATTAGGATCAAGATCTGCATCTAGGTCGATCGGTCCCTAACAGCATCAGAAGCTGCGCACGAACTAAAGATCGACCAGCCTCTCCTTAGTCGATCAGTCTCCTTGCCAGCATGATTTACACCTTACCTGAAGATCGACCTTGCTTCCTAGGATTAACCGTTCCAGCCTTCCGAGTGATTTGCGCCCGACTTGAAGATCGACCAGTTGTACTAGGATCGACCATTCTCATTACGGATTAATGGATATGCATTTGGATTGATCGATCATCGAACCTATGAAGAAAACCCTAGTTTTCATATATTGTACCAACGAGTTTTATACTTATATAATTAGGGTTTTTTAGAACTTTTAGGATATCTTTGCATTACTTTTCACAGCAGCAAGACTTTGTAAGCTAGGAGAAAAATTCATCCTCAACTTTAAGAAGATTCCTAAAACTTTTAATTCCTTTTGCAATTTAATTATGTTTTCTTCATATTATATTGTTGTTTCTACATTGATTGTGTTTGAGTAGTTCTCTTGTTTACGGTTTTTTAGGGATTTAGGAATCATGAATTAGGAACAAATAGGGTTTGATCTTGTGTGTTCTCCATCTATAACTATGTTTAATGCTTAGATTAGTCTGATCACCTAATTTATGATCTTAGGTTGTTTAACTCTCCAAAATCTTGTTAGATGCCTGAATTAGCCTAGATGAGCAACCAGTCTTTAACCAATGAAAGTTGATGTTAAGGCTAGTTGTGGACCTCTCAGACAGATTCGATAGTGCATGTTTATATCTCTAGGATCAAAAGACAGTTTAAGATTTTAGATTGTTAAACATAGTAGTCGACACCACGACAGTGGGTTTGCTATAAATTTATGTATGAGTCAAGAATTGGTTGAATGTATGCTCTGAATAGTTTCCTGATTTGATTTCCTATTTCTTGATAAAATCCCGATGCCTAATATTTTCTAATATTGAGTTTTACATCGTTATTTGCTTAAGTTTTCAGTTGAAATCACTCTTTTAATTATTCGATTTAGCTTGAATTAGAATTGAGTAATTGATAGTGCAATCTTTGGTTCTTGTAGATTGGATCCCTAAATACTATACTGATTTGATGTGCATTTGCACTAGGTTATTAGAGTTTAAAACTCAAGCACATCACATCCCTGTTGCAATTGATATCGATTGGCAATAAGATATTGATTATGATGTTCCCTTGCCAATGCCATTGTTGCCTATTTCAAACACTAAACCTTCACACGACATGGGGAATCAGGCTATGACAAAAGAAGTTGGTGCCTTAGACATACAACACACATGGGACCTTGTAAACTTGCCACCAGGTCGTGTTGCTCTTGGTTCTCAATGGGTTTACAAAGCCAAATATATTCCTGATTAGACTATTACACGTTACAAAGCTTATCTTGTTCTTCTAGGGAACAATGAGGTTGAAGGTGAAGACTATTTTGAAACATTTTCACATGTGGTTAAGATGACCACGATAAGGTCTTTGCTTTGTCTTGTTGCAGCCAAGAAATGGGAAGTGTACCAAATGGACGTTAATAATACTTTTTTCATGGTGATCTGGATGAAGTTTATACGAAGCTACCTCATGGTTCATGCTACACACATCAAATAAAGCGTGTTGTTTGCGAAAATCTCTCTATGGTCTCAAAGCACCTTGATGTTGGTTCAAGAAACTATAAAATGCATTACTCAAGTTCAGCTTTGTGTAGACTTATGATGATTAGTCATTCTTTCTCTTACACGAAACAAGGCAAGGAGCTTCGAGTTTTTGAATTTATGTCAATGAATTACTCCTTTGTGGTAACGAGAACTACTTAGGGCAAAAGTTTGAAGACTATCTAAGTAAATATTTCTCAATATTGAGCTACGACAGTGGCTTTTCGTTAAGTAAAATGGTTCCGCAAGTTGTTGAAAGAATTGGGTACTGATCAGTTTACACCAGTTCGTTTGTTTTGTGAAAGTCATGTAGCATTTCATATTGCTACAAATCTAGTCTTCCATGAATTTAGAAAACACATAAAGCACGATTATCATGCAATTCGTGATGTTGAGACTTATGGGATTATTTGACTACAACATATTCAGACCAATGATTAGCTAGCCGACAAGGCCTTAGGTCGAGCACATTTCAAGTTTTAATGTCTAAGTTTGGCGTTCATGAGTTACACACTCTAGTGTGAGGGGGAGTATTGGCGATAGGATTGGCGAATGACGATATTTGGAAAATTACATTTATCTTTGTATCTAGAGTTAGTTAAGCTACGATATTTCCATTATTCTCATTCAATTAGGATTTGCTACTCTTGTATAAAATCCTCAGTTAAGTTATAAATAAAATTCGGCCAATTTAGTACCTAATTCTATAAGTTTTGCTATATATAAAGATTCAATTGATAATTTTTTCCCTCGATCTATTTTCTCTCTTTCAGTCTTCCTTCTATTCTTGTAGGTGTCCGGATTGGTTGGTTTTTTGTAGCTTTTTATAATTTTGGAGTCTCATTCTAGGAAGTAATATCTAGGGATCTAACTCCTCAACTACCAAGATTACTAGAGCTACAAGACTACTAGCCCAACTCACTCTCGGCTAAATATACGTTTTAGTTTTATTTCTGTGAAATTTTATTGTTGTCAATTTATTTGATTTCCACTAAATGAGTTCTTTTTAGTCTGGTTGTTAGAATGATCCCGCTAATGACTTTAGCATCTAGGATTCGATTCCATCCATCTATAATTGATAAATTAAATAGGAATTTTAGGAATTGAGTTTTAAATTAAAGACAAGAAAAACTTATCTTTCTCTTTGTGTGGAGTTTGTTGCATTTTTGTTCGGTTTTTCTTCAGGGATTAAATTTTTTCTGTCGCTTTTATTTTATATTATTTCTATAGATTATTATTTTTCTTTAATATATATGTATATACTTTAAGTGAAAAAGAAAGAAAGAAAGATAACCCATTATTTTTATTTCTAATTTTGCCGAAAAGGACAGGACTGTTTCCGGAAATTAAATCTCGGAGAAATCGGAATTTGACACGTAATTGAAAACCCAGTTGAGTTTTAAAACAATTCGACAGGGATGATTACGAATAAATGTTAAATTGGAAGTGACATCTTTTGATAGGAAAACGACACAAGTACTTTTTGAATTTCCCACCCTAGAAATCCTTTGGAGATATCCTTGTGAACTTTTGATGGCAAAAAAAAATGAATTTATTGTTTAATTGTCTTTTCCTTTTTCCTTTTCTCTTGGGATATATTAAGTAGTTTTTCCTTTTGATTTGATAATTAAAGTAGTTAACTGTCCTGGATTCCTGGGCACAGAATGATTACATAATTGAAAAACATTGACTCTAAATTTAGATTGTCAATTATGTATAATGGATGCCTAAAATATGTCATGTCCTTCATTATAGTTTCGGTACTTTAAGTTCTTAAGAATATTAATACCATTTCTATTTACTTCAAATCCCGGCACCAAATTTCTATGGACTCTTTTACTTCAAATCCCGGCACCTGAATTAACTTAGTTAATTCAGAAAATAACATTAAATTTTAAATTTTAAAGTTTAGAACATTTAATATAAACACATTACAAATCATTCATTTTACAGATTATTATTACATATATTTAATAATAGTCAGATAAATAAATATACCAATACAAGATAATTGTTTTTTCCATCTCCGGATTCAGATTAATTACCACTTCGACGACGGAAAAAAAAAATGACGAATTCGACAAAAAATATTTTATTCAAATTGGATGGTCAATGATTTACTCATACGTTTTTTTTATCTATGTTTCACTTCCACAAACTTTTTTAATTTTCACTTTCTCAACAGATGAGGCATCGCTAGAGTGTTCTCGATAATAATATAGCCTAACCCTGATTTTTCCAAAACAACTTTTTTATAAATTAGATAATAATTAGTATAAAAAATTAATTTTTAATATATATTTCTCTAATCTATGATATATACTTAAATTCTCGACAGAAATGTTGTCCGAATCCATCGACTACTTGTATTTCAAGGGAGTATTTCGAATTTACTATAACTTTGAGTGCTAATTTTAGGATTGTTGTCAAGAAATAGTTTTACTAATTGGACATAATAAAAGAACTAAAATATTATTGTATTTTATTTTCAATGAAAAAACTATCAAAAATATAATCCGTATTCCGTCCATCATGTGTCCAGTTTCTCGACGAAAATGTTGATCGTCGAGAATTAGTTCAGATTAGTAAATTTTTCTTGTACCTTTTTTTGCATTAAGCCATTAGAATATTTAATATGTGTTGTTAAACCTCTTATATTATGGGTATCTGAATCAAGTATTTTTTATATATGTTCATAAAACCGTCTATTAGAATTGTTGTCAGTCCAAAATATAAAAAAAGTTCCATGATCTAGACGCTATAGAAAAACTTAATTTCAGACGGATAAATTCTTCTGAAATTTATATGAAATATAGCAACTCTTTGTGAATTTGGAATACTGTGGAGTGAGTGGACTTATGAATAGTTTCTTAAATTAAAGTTAAACATATTCTAAAGCTTTTAACATGCAAGAATGACATAAAAAATATTAGAATGGAATTATATTCTATCTGATGTACTATTTCAGAAAGCAATTAAATTTTTTGTTTTTAAAAGGAAATAGTTCAAAAATATTCAATTAACGTAATTTTTCTTGAATAAATCATATAATGGTAGAAATAAAATACTAGCTAGCATTTATATAAATTAAAAGGTGCATGATTCGGTAATTAGAAATAGAATAATTGATGGGTTCTTTTTCTTTTTGTTAACTGATGTAATAATCGATGGTTTAGGGTTAGGTTCTCATCACTCTGCGATCTCCATATTTCATTTCCGCTTCGTTAAAAATTTAAAATAGCAACTTTATAGATATACACATAATTCACAATTAAATTAATTATATTATAGGACTAATTTTACAGAATGTTATAATACAAATAAAACTGCAAAGAAGGAATTCTAATAACCTAATTTACATATAATGTTATATATATATATAAACTTTTCGTATATTACTTTTATGGAGGGTTAGTAATTTTAGGGTTTATATGCAAATATGGAATCGACAACGCACACAAACTTTTCTAAAGCAACTTCTCGCTTTGTCTCATTTTGGATGAGATTCTCTGCCACACACTAATCAGACTCTCATTTTTACGAGTCCATTATCTTTTTCTTTTCTTTTATGGTATTGATACCCAAAATATTCCATATCGATATCCAATAATTTTCTTTTGAAAGTTACAGCAATAGATTTTTTTATAAGAGTTTAAGATAATTATTTTCCATACAATTTGACTGAAACTCCATTTCAAATAATAATTTTAATCGTTTTCTATTTATTTTTTGTGTGTTTAAGATATTCAAATTCTGTGGCAGTGATAAAATAGCAGTTTATTATTTAAAAAAGAAAAAGAATAGGCAGAAAATTAACCAAAATACAAAATGTGTTTCTCGTCGTCTCTTAGGGAGAAAGTGGGCCTAAGTATTATCAACTATGTATTGGAGACATTGAGGCCCATTCAGTATAATTACTGAAATTTTCCTCATTGCGTTCCCAAAAAGACCGAGGGATTTTGGATTTTTTTGTTTTCTTTTCTTGAAAAAAAGAAAAAAAAAAGATTGGAGAAAAGTGTGATCCTCAAAAGGAAATTTAAAGAGAATATTTTAGGCACTAGCCTTTTTGAGTTTATAATTATGTAGAATTAGCCCATTTCTAAAACATTTTTCCAAATGCACCTTTCTTAAAATTGGAAATAACCCTACGTAAATGAGAAGTGATGGTGTGAATGTTTAATAGTTTTGTATGAAAGAAAATAGTGGAATTGTGCATGTGTTTTTTGGAAGCAACATTGATAAAATGAAGTCAATGCAGAGTGCACAGTTCCAACAAGTTAATCAAAGCGTCGAGAAGGTGCAAAGACAAAAGACATTATTACATAAGGACAAAATATTTGTTAAAGACAATGGGAGCATCGCATCTGTCAAAAATTGGATTCTTGCAGGTGAGTGCTCTGGGATTAATGAAGACTACCTTGCATACTGCAATGATAAGTCGTAATATTGGACATGTATATTGTAGGACAATATAATTAGTAATATCTACGAGAGAGAACATTTGTGGTAAGAACTTCAAATATTTGTTTGCGGGTAATTGGATTAATGTGAACCATACAAGAAACCAAACGAGAAATGTTTAAAACTCAGTACAATACCAAATGGAGAAAAAGATAACAGATAAAATTAAAATAGAAGAGGAAGAGAAGTTTTAGTCTAGAGGAAACAACAAATACAAAGTCTCATAATGTCGAGAAAAAAAAGGAGCGAAACAAATCAGGCCCTGAAATGGTGGAAAAATTTCTAGTATACGTCTATAGCAAACTCCAAACAAAGATCGTCCACCACAGCATCGTTAAGATCATTCATCGGCAAACCTACAACATGGAGGTCAATGAATTCGATCGAAATGGGACCACAATCTCTTGGTGAGAGGCGAGGAGGGATCAATTCTGCATTAAACTCTCCTTTTTCCGTTTGAAAAATATGGTCTTTTTGGTTCTCTCTGCAATGAGTCTATTATAAGCAAGGCAAAATGAAGACAAGTGAATTCACAAGTAAAAGGAGATGGTGAAAAACAGATAATGTCCTCGATTATGTAGTCATAACATATTTACTAACAGATAATGTCCCACGGACAATTGATAGAAATGGCCATGGGAGACAACAATAGACGAAATTTCCACGGGATTTAAATTGAACATCACAAACAGAGAAAGAAACATATAAGATCCATTGTGTCTACAATGACCAAATAACAGTCTGAACAAGAGATTATCGGATTTAGATGACTCTATGAAATTATGCAAAACATGGTGTCCCCCAAAGACAGATATGGAAAATTAGGTCCATCGTAAGGCTATGAAACCAAGACGAAAAATTAGGATTAAATGGACACAACTATTAACATGGACAAATTTAGACAAAATATCCCCTAGTTGACCCCTCTTAATAGTATGAGACCGTATAAAAACACAAAACCATCAAAATACATACTTGTGCCTATTGTAAAGAAGGCGGAGAAAGCTACATGAAATGTCCACCGATTACAACTCTAGGGTTCAGTAAATGAATAAAAATATCAAAAGGGGAAACCGAGAAAAGAGAGAGAGAGAAACACATAAGACATAGAAAAAGAGATAAAAATGATGCATGCAAAATCCGATTGAGTATTTGGTCAGAATTGGAAAAGACCAAAACCTAACTAGAAAACCTAACTAGAAATTCATAAAATGTTCTCTGCATCCCATCAACAGAGACCTTAAGCTATTTTAGATTTGCTCCGGAAGAGTTATTCCCAAAATCCAGATCATAAACCATGGATCTCAAATGTACGCTTCCACTTATATTGTTCTTATAATTCAGAGATTGACATGTATTTGATTAAGAAATCATAAGGTATAGTTTTAACAATTGGTATCAGAACACCATGTTCAGTTTCTGTTTGATAATCAGATTATTTTATTAAATAAATTCGGATTTATTTATTTGGTAAATTCTAAAGTTTAATCTAGATTAAAAAATTATAGAATCTGTGGTTTTATGTTGTTTATTCTAAAATAAAAAACGTGTTTAGATCTTGGATCTAAAAATAAAGCTTATGAATTTTTGGATCTAATGTTGTTGCTTATAAAGTTAAGCTTCTGAAGTTTTTTTCAGAAATCTTAGAGCAATTTTCAAATTATATTTGGAACTAAGATTCATGCTCGATTGCTTATTCGAAATTACGGTTATTTTTCAAAAATTTTGAGCATTTTTGGTAAGAGATGATTTCAAACTTGTTGTTTCTTCAAAAGGGTAATTTAGTCATTACAGGATAAAAGAGGAAGAGAGGGAAGGGCTAGTTTTCTGAAGGATAAAATGTTATTCTCTATAACTAGGAAGTAAACATGCGCGGAATCTTACATTACAAAATATTTTTAATATTTATTACAAAATATTTTTAATATTTATTACAAAATTAGAAATTTTCTATAATAAATCTTTATTTGAAGTTAATATAATAGAATAAAAATATCGTAAAAAGCAAAACTTACAAGTTAAAAGTTATAATTTTTTATTTCTTAAAGAGTGATTGAAAACTAACAATTGTTATAGTTATATTTTATAATTATGTTATGGTTAACAATAAACCAACGTGGGGTTCGTCATGAAATTTAATGTCAAAATGTGTTTTAAAAAAAATTAGAATATAAAAGTTTCCTATTTCTAATCGAATGATATTATAAAAATTTGATATAATTTTCATGAAATCTAAAGAACAAAATTAACATCTAAATATTTATGAGAAAAAGATACTAACCACTAAATAGAAACACATATTGATTACCTATTTGAGTACAGATAAAAATACCAATATTTTCATAGTTACGTTTTTATATTCTCTTACAACTATAATATTTTTTATTAACATTCACTAATAAATTGTTTTCTTTATTTTTTAAAATATTATTTATATTTCTAATCTTAATTTACACATATTTTTAATGATTTTACTTCTTTAACTTATTTCATATTAATTTAATATTTAATAATTTCTAAGTAAATTATTTATTCTTAAAATGTTGGTAAACCAATTTTAATTTTTCTAATGCTTTATACAAAATTACAATATATTAGTAAACACATTATTTGTTAAAATTTTAATAATAATTAACATTCTTTATTTTACATAGAGTATTTTTATTAGAAATATTTGATAAATATGTATTTGTTTTGCAGGCTAGTTCAAGATGTTTTAAGCTCATTTATTCATTATATTTAAAAAAATTACGTAACTATAAATTAAATAGTAACTTAAAAAATGATAGAAACATAATCAAACAGTAGTTCTTCAATAATAAAATTAAATAATATAAATATAATTCTCTATTGGTTTGTTTACAAAAATGTGTTATAAAAATTTAAAACATAAGAAATTTATACACAAAAAAGACTTATGAAAGTTATTACCAACAAAATATTTATACTAATGAGGCAACTCATACCTACAACAAAAATATTTATTACTTGTCTCAAATCAATTCATGAGATATGTAATATCAAACAACTAATTGCATGACATTTCTGGCAGCACTTGTTCATTAATACAATCTTTTTGACATATTGCACATCTGATGTCAACAATATAAATTAAACTTCTCAATTCTGATTGCTTCCTTATTTAGTGATTTCGGTATAGCCCTTCATGAATCCATAAAAAGTTTGGATTGCTTCTGCATACTAATCCGAAAATAATTCTGATCCATTATGGATTATTAATAATAGTGTTGCAATTTCTGCTACATTTAACCTTTTATGTGATAATAATGTTTCCGCTTCTACATGGTTTGTTCAACAGCATGGATGACCATCTTCTTAATCTATTTTATATAACCAAATTCTATAAAAATATTAAACAATTAACAAACTTTTATAACAGAAATTGAAATACTCTACCTCTAATTTATCTTCTTTTCGATCCCTTGTGGTTCAAAGGTAGTGAATGGATTTCATTCGTTAGTTTTAGACACTCATATTTTAAGACCATTTGTTGCATAAGTTAACAAATGACATCTTTTTTGATATTATGCCAAAGGAAAAGCAGTCTACATACTCTGAATCCTTAAAAGAAATGATTCGAATAGACTTCTAGTAGAGTTTCAACCAACTATTTAAATAACAGTGGGTCCTTATATAATCTTTAAAAGGCAAGCGTGAGATGATATTGAGCAGAATATTATTTGACAAGTTCGATAAATTCTCGTGTTTATTATAAATTTCAGTCTCTTTGAACTCATCTTAACTCAAACAAATTCCTGCAATAATATAATGAATACCAACATTAATCATTGCAATAAGTTAAGTATCAATAGTTCATAATTTAACACATACCAAGTTTGTCAAGAAGCCATCTACTTTATGTGCTCAAGAGTATGAGTTGAACAAATTTATAGTACACCAATGTAGCACAACCATTCACGAACAATAAAAGCTATTATTTTACATGAGTAACGATCCTGAATTTTTTAACAGTATAATGCAAATACATATAGTTTTCAAAAATTCACACAGCATGTGTATCAATTTCATAAAATTTTTAACCCGTTATTTAAAGTAGCCAATCACTCTTAATAAGCAAGAAACAAAATCTAGATGTAAGTCCGTGACATGCCACTAAAAAAGGACTTCATGAAACGAAGTGTTCTACAAAGCAAAACGTAGAAAGAATCCTCAAACCATAGGTCACAAAATGTATAAGTGTTAAAGAAATAAAAACTTACTGGTGAAACAATTTAGTTATGATGACGAGGATAGACCATTATTTTGTAATATTCAATTTTGTAATTTTAGACGCTTTCGATGAAAGAATCATAAACATGATCAATTTTTAGTTGTTATATTTACAATTATTAAAAACGAAGTAAATGGTAGGCAATTATATTGTATTTACTTTTAAAGTGATTTTGGTAATTAGTGAAGTAGGAAAACATGAGTTTGATTAAATGTGATGTTTCAAGCAAATAATTATTATAAAAAAGTTTGATGTGATCACTTTCTGTAATTATTATTTCATTTTTTATCGTCTGTAATTACTTTTTTGTTAACAAAAGTACAGAGGAAAATAGTTCCCTAAATATTCAATACAGCAAAACAAATTGTTCACTAGTTAAGAAAACACAAAAAGAAGCTATAATAAACAAACCATAAAAACTACACAAATTAAGTACCACAAGAGAGGGCTTCACCAAGTATAAATCATAATGAAAATGATTCATTAAAGAAAAAGAAAATTGATTAAAATAGTAACCATATGCACAAGACAATTTCACAGAAACAACAAGTAAGTCCGGTCAAGTGAATATCCTTAGGCATAATAGTACCCCTCTTATGTGTATGACACATATATATTCGTATCTTCGAACATACACAATAAAAAAAACGTATTGATTATGTATTGGTATTTCAATAGTTTTAAAATGGTGGGCTTTATAAAAAGATATAAGGATTTCCAAAAAAAAACCATTATAAAATCTTCAACACAAGTTACAATAAAATAGAAACAATAATAGTTCATTTTTTCCCTTTTAATAATTGTGTTAGTAAATGATGGTTCAATAAATAAAATAAAATTGTGTCCGAAAAGAATTTAATACTAACAATCAAGATATTAAATGGATAAAATAATAATAAAATTTATTATACAACTATATAATAAAATAAAATACAAACGAGAGAAGTTACTATGAAAGACACAATAATAGAAGACATATTTTAATATATGTAAAATTACAGTAAAAAAACAACCATAGAAAAATGATATATTTTCAAATGTAACTTCTAACAAATGAGAAGTTGCACCTTTTAAATTAAAACAACTAAATAGCAGTAAATAAAATTTATAAATGAAGTTATTATAAAAAGACACAATAAAAGAAAGTATCTGCAAGTAGTCTTTAGTCCAGTGGCAGGGGTAAGTCTACTAAATGGCATGCGCATTTAAACATCCTGGAATCGAATCCTGCCGCCGGCATTACGCAGGAACTTGGCTAATGGGCCGGCCAGTTGTGCTCCAATATTGTTGATAAAAAAAAGAAAGCATCTTGGTTTTGTATTAGTATTCCAATAGTTTTAAAATGATGAGTTTAATATAAGGATATAAGGATTTCCAAAAAAACACAATTATACAAACTTCATAACCACTTAAAAAATAGAAACAGTAATAGTTCTTTTTTCCCGTTAATGGTAGTTTTAGTGAATGATGGTTCAATAGATAAAATATTTGTTATGTGAAAAAAAAAATTTAGTACTAATAATCAAGATAATAAATTGTTAAAATAATAATAATAATTATTGAACAGCTATATAATATAAGATATAAAAAACTTACAAAAGGGAAATTACAATTAGACAAAAAAGAAAGGAAATTACAACGAAAATATACAATAATAGAAAATATTTTTATATATAAATAGTAACAATGAACACAACCGTAGAAAAAATCATATTTTTTCGAATTGTAAATGTCAACAAAAAAAAGTTGTAACTTTTAAAAATAAACTAATTAAATAATAAAAACACAAATTTATAAATGAGAAGTTGGTATGGAAAAATGCAATAAAAGAAAGGAAATTTAGTATAAAAACTCCTCAACTATTTCCAGATCTATTTTAAACCTTCAGTTACAGAGGGAATTTTCATTAACAGAATCAAATTTGAGAAGTTTAAAATCTATTAAAATAATTAAGGGTTTAAAAATATATATGAAAATAGTTGAGGGGTTTTCATACTAAATTTCCTATTATATATATATACTTTTCTTGAGGCGATAACTAGATAAAGTGGGAGCTTGGATGGGGATGAGTTAGTGCCACTATCCCTTCTATCAGATGAGTAATCCTCTACATGAGATGGGTTGTGATCTGAACCCGGAAACACATGCTTCTGACTTAGCTTTCATTCGGACACCAATGGTACTAACTTAGTTCTGACTGAGCTTTCAAAAGAGAGGAGATTGGCATGACACGCCTAAATCCACAATGCTTCAGGCGAAGAGATATATCTTTCCACTTTAGCGGCTTGAACCCTAAGATCAAGAGATACCTAAATAAAATCAACTAAGTAGTTGACCTCTTAGACATTTGTAGGTATTCAAATTCATACATAATCTTCTCTGACATGAGATAGAGTGAGAGGGTCTGGCCTATTTCATAGAACAAACTCAACAAATCTTGATCCGTATTCCACCTCAGATGGTAGAAGGGGCAAGTCAGCCTTGTCTTTTTCTTTGGGCTAGGAACCCAGGAAAATGTTCAAAGCGATAAGAGAACATGTCTTTTCAGAGAAGCTCTTGCCGCTCTTCTGTTAGAGCTCTTTAGTCCCATTCATAACAACAGGGGACTAGCTACGGGAACAAGGGAACTAGCTAGGGGGTTCCTTCTTTGTCTAATTCGAGGGGGTCCCGTTGAACTACTAGTAATCAGAACAATTTTTTATCATATTTTTAAAAAATGAACTTAATTAGATTAGTAGATTATGGACATATAGTATTTATTAACCTTTCAAAGACTTTACAAGCAATGCATTTATCAAATTCAAAATGGATTCGACCGCAGAAATGTTCGGATGTTATTAATTTTTTGTAGGGATATTGAATAGTTACAGGTACTTTTTATCATTATTAAGTATTTTCTTTACTGAATATATTCTCTTTAATATAGATAGATTTTTTTGTCATTACCTCGACGAGTTTGTCAAAATCAGAAGTTTCTTCTTCAGTTTGTTTTGTGCCAGATTTCGTGTATCCTTGATAAGAAAACACATTTTTAAACGCATACTATTCATGCAATTTAAAAAAGTCATATCAGACTTGTCATATATGTTTGCATCAAACAACCTAAAACAACAACACAATTTACTTTTGCAATAAAAACCAACAAGTCATCTATGTTATTAAACCAAAAACACCTCTATCTTAATAGGGACCCATCTTAATACCATGGATATGTGTTACAAATATATATATATATATACAATATCAAAAAGAAAAAAATTAAAGTATTGAAAACAAATAACATCTTAGTAAATATTATATTATGTATATATATACACCACATAATTCAGTTTCAATATTTGTATAAATCACACTTCAACTAAAAATTAATATACATGTATTTATGTTTTACCTTTTTTCATCAACTTTTAATATATTAAACTAATCTTTCTAGTCCAAAAAAGTGGTATAATTTCCAAAAATATTTAGCATAAAAACAACTATTTTAAATCCATTTTTAAACCCTCAACTAATTTAGTATATTTTAAGCTCATTAAGTTTGATTCCGTTAATGAAAAACCCCTTTTGTTCCCAAAAATAAAACATCTTATTTTTATATTGGTATTTCAGTAGTTTTAAAATGATGAGTTTTATAAAAAGATATAAGGATTTCCGAAAAAGAACACAATTATTGAATCTACCAAAAAAGTAGAAATTTAAAAAGTTTCAAATTGTTACTTAAAGAGGAAATAAAAAGTAACAGTACATAAAAATATAAAAAATTGTTACAATAAATATAACAATTTTTTTTCCAATTTAATTCATTAGATTAAACACTGAAACCAATGTTGGAATACATGATTCACAAAAAACTCATTCTTGGAAAGCCTTGTGATTAATGTATATAAATATTTTAAAAGGTACAAGATTTGATGTCGTAAAATTACATTATAACAAACAATAAACCTTAAAAATGTATTTATAAGAATCAACTTTTTTCTGAAAATTTCTTATCCTTGAATTCACATATAGCGATTGGGGACCATTATTGCCCTTATCCTATTGATAAAAGAATTTTAGAACTAAAATACCATTTAAAATGATTCATTTGATGAAAGTTACTTTACAGTTGTTTACTTAATATAAAATATATAGTAGATAGCTATACTGCTTGATGATAATTCTTCATATTGCGATTTTGAAGTAATGCTAATATAGTATCCACATTTTTTTGAATACAACCCATATAAACTATTTTAAAATAATAAATATCAAGGTTTCTATATATAATTAGTAAGTCAAAAAATCACTATAAACAGATTTACTTTTTAAAAATAAAATATTATGAATTTCATCAAATTTTTTATTTAATTTTTTGTAAAATTTCTGCGTTGATATCATCACTACAAATATTTTTGGTTAAACCAAATATTTTTGGTTAAATTGATAATTACAGGTACTTCTCTTATTTTAAAATAATGAATTTTAAAATAATAGAATAACAACAATCAAAACACAATTCTAAATTCATCAAAACAAAAAGGATATAATAACGAATTTAGTTAACACAATTTTGGATTCAGCGAAACTATTTGTGAAAATAGATCCCAAAATTAGATATTAATAGATTATAAAAAATATGATTGATAAGATGTTATGTAACGTCACAACCGTATATTACATATATATATATATAATAAAAAACAATAAAAAATTAAGAATGAATAGTAATTAAAATAAAACCATACATGAGAAGATACGATTAAAAAGACATAACCATATGTCGCTTTTACTGTTCCTTAAGCCGAGTCCACCTGCTGCTTTTGGAGTACATATTTGTGACCATTTAACCTTTATTAAAACTCAAAAAAGGTTATTGTATACAATTTTTTTCAAATTTAAAATACATATTGGAACATAACATCGAGAATTCAAGGAGAAGTGGTTCTTTTACTAATTTAGCTTGCTTTATTACAATATACCTCGGACTTCATAAGATGTTAGCAGAGGTGAATTTGTTTTGCAAAACGTTTTGATCACAGAAACATGAATTAAAATATATTAGAAGACAAAAGAAATACAATGAAATCTATAACATTAAGATCTGTTTTTGCTTTTCCTGAAGAATATTACGATAAGTTGAGTCACAAGAACAAATGAAACGTAAAAAAAAAAAACCAACATTGGATACTATAAATATATATTTATATAAATATATAAAAAGTGTGAAAGATGCAATTTTTGATACACGAAAGAATTGTAACTAACGTTTATACCAGTGGCAAAACAGTAAAATCTGAGAGATTAGGAGGAGGAGAAGAAGAAGAAGACAAGAACAGGGAGGAGCACGGCGGAGAAGATTGAGAATTGTGACCGGAAAGCACCGTTGGGAAGAAAAGGGTAAAGGTCAGGAGGAGGCATGACACAATTGTCTCCATTAAAGTAGATCCGACGAGGAAAAGCCCATCCTTTCTCGAATGTGAAGGTTGATAGATCTTTACGGAACAAAATCTCCGATTGAACATTCCCAAAAGGTCCTGCTTCTGACAGGAAATCATTGTAGAACTTCACTCCCCATAACATTGCAGTATCGTCTGCAATACCAAAATCAACAAATGTTAATCTTTGAGATTAAGCAGAGAGAAAAAAGGAGAGGCATTTTGTGTGTCTGTGTGTGTTTACTTAATCCGGCGTAAGGTGTGAGAGATTTGTAATTGAAACTGAAGATCTGAGTGATGTTGTCGAGATTTGGGTGTTGAGCTACAAGGTTCCATTGCGTGTAGTTCAAGCGATAGTTGAAGTTTGTGATTGTGATCTTCACTCGCCAATACTCTTTGTAGTTCTGTTTTACGTGCCAATGCACTCGGATGGGACACAAGTGTCTCGTGCACTGCACCAATGGTGGTAATATAGTTCCTTTCTTTGTCGGTGGTGACACAACAGAGGCCAAGTGCGGTGTGTCCGGGCTGCCATTACCAAGAAAAGTTTCAGATTTTATGATTGAATTTAACAGAGAACAAGAAGACGGTGAATTGATAATTGAATCGAAGTACTCACTCAACGCAGGCACCAGATTCTGTCCTGTTGTTTTGGCATCCGCAAGCACAAGTTGGACATCCAACAATGGTTTCATTGTAAAACGAAGATAAAGAAACACAGCAAGTCGGAGTTCTTTGAGCTAGGAACTGGGAGTATGTGCATGTAATGTTCCATGTCACTGTGGTAAATCAATTCAAAAGAGATGAACCAGTCTGTTAGATTACAACCAATGTTAACATTACCGTTCAAAAATGTCCAAATGTGGTCTTAGTTCTTACTCATAGCTTGAGTGGTTCTGCGTGTGTCAGATGTGACAAATTTTGTTGGTCTCACAATCTTTGCTGGACCACAAGTGTAGCCTGGACCAGGGCCCAAGAGAGTGAAGTTTCTTGGCACCCGAACAGTCTTGTTTGTGGTTCCAGCCGCACCAACACTAATCTGGAAGGAGCTAGCTGCAGTGGCAGGATCTTGAACCCATGAGTTCATGACACCACCTTTGCAGCAATTGGCAATCTGCTGATTATAAGGAGTCCCAGGGAGCAAATCTACAACCGTTGGATCTTTCTTACAACAATGTGGAATGTTTCCTTTGTACTTTGAACAATCACCTGTTAAACATCAAACACAATTTGTCTATGAATAATCTCCGGTAACTCACAATCAAAATGTAAATAAATGGTGTTTTTTGGTTTTAGCTGAAAGAAATATAGTTACCTTGCTCTGTTGTTTGTGCTCCGACCATACTCCATATAACTTCCTTCTTAGCCCATTTCCAACCCAATGTCCATCCCGGAGACTGAATGTGTCTGTACTTCTGGAAGTTGAACATAGTAACCACAGCCTAGATCGAAGGAATGAAACAGTTTAGTAATCTTGAAAACCTTTAGAATTAGATTAAATCCAAAACCATTAAATAAGGCCAAATCTGTTGTCTCCGGTTCTTAAACTTACAACATAGCCATCAGGAGTCCAGCTCATGACATCCCATTTCATCGTAATGTTGCCTTCCGGATCAAGCGCATCATATGCTTCTGCAAAAGTATATACGGAAAATTAGAACTCTGGTTCTCTCCTAATCCACCGACATTTGCATTGTTTCAGTATCAAAGTTAATGGTTTGCAGAGTGATACACAAAAATGTCTACTGCATAACTCAAACAAGTGTGCATCAAGTTTTCTACTTATAAAAGAGTTCAAAATATTTCTATTTTGGATCCGAAAAGTTGAATATTTGGTAATTTTCCTTATATATAAGCAAAATTGATTAATTTAGCAAAGCATAAGAAATCACTAGTATGGAAATTGAAAAAGTTGACTTTAAGATCTGAGATTTTGCAAAAAGAAACAAAAAGACTTGAACTCAAGAAACTTGTCATTTTCGTTTCCATTAGTTGCACAAAGATCTATAAATAGCAAAAAGAGTAAAAAAAAGCGGATCATGAATTGGCATTCCATATATAGACACAATTCATATTATTTCTCAATCAGTAATGGATTGATCAGATCTCTTTATCAGTTCCAACAAACAAATCCGTTGAAAACTGAAGATACCCTGATGCCAAAACACAGTCTTTAATCGAAGAAACGAACAATTTCATTAACTTGGAACCTGAGAAGTGAAATCTCAATCAAGAAGCAAGATGTGAAGTTGAAAAGCTTAGAAGAAAAGAACAACTTGTGGAAAAAGAGAATAAGAAGTAACCTGTCGAAGTAAACGAAGAAGAAGAAATCAAGAACACGATCCATGCAGCCAAAAAACTCAATTTGGAGACGATGGAGGTGGATCTGGAGACGAGAGACTCCATTTTGATTTTACTATAATCTTGTCTGTATGGTCAGACCAGAATCAGAGACAAAGGTTGTTCCAGATCCCTTAAGTGGGTCTGGTTAAATCAATAAGCCAATCTTAGAGGAAGAAGAAGAAGAGGAAGGTGCTTTGCTTGAAGGAGTAGTGGACTTATAGAGAGATAGAGAGGAGCAAGATTTTTTAGCTTTGCGGAATAACGAACGAGAGACTCTGAGAAAATCGGGATCTGGCTGGCAACTAGTGGCTGTGTTAGTAAAATTTGAGCTGAGAACGATGATTTGACTCATTTACCCTTCTATCTTTTGTGGTCAATGATTTTAATTTTCTATGATTACTACTAATTAAAGCAAACATAAAACATCTTGTTTAATAAGAACATTAATTCTTGTCTTGCTTCTTATGGCTAGCACTTTAATAAGCTTCTTATGATTAGGAACCTTTTTTACCGAAATTTATATGGATTAGTAGCACAACTAAATTGTTCAAATTTCTTATAAACTTCAAAAATGAAAAAAACATATAATTTACATATGTACATTAAACAGATGGTTGAAGTTAAATGAATATCTTTTTTCCTAAAAACTGAATTTATCTGAATTTTCTATTATGAAATAAATCTTTATCATTTTGGGAGTAATTTGTTATCCATCAAATGTTACCATAGGAATAGTTTTAGAAGCAACACTTCCTGTATAAACCTTTATTATATAGCCAATAATAATGTTGGTAATGAGAAAGGGGCATTTATGTAATTACGTTGGAAGTTAGTTTAATAACGGAAGTTATTACCGAAGACGACAGCTTTAAGGGGAACGTGGGCAATTGACAGTGTTTTGTGCTGTCGGTGGAGAGAAATATCATATGTGGACAAATTTTCAATTATTCAATAATTTTGGTGTTTACCACATTCATTTTATTTTGGAATCTTTGGAATCCAAATTTCACAAACTAATTTTTTTCCTTTTTCTGCAATAGAAAAATTATAAAATAAACGTTTTCAGCTATATTGAACGGAAAAAAAAACTCGTTTTAAGCTATAGTAAATACTACTTCCATGCTCTAAAGATTTTTATTTATTCCATTTTATTAGATGTTTTGAGAATCTAAATTCAAAATTTCATGTATATAATATTTTTTTATTGTTAAAATTCTGCAATCTTTGTTATGATTGGTCAAATGATAATAAATAAACATACTAAATATTTTTTGAACAAATTATTAAAGTATCTAAATAAATATGTTTTAGAGTAAAAAATCTTTTTTGTGAGGATAGAGAAAGTAGTTGTGTTTCTTTATAAAAATAATCAATTCTAGTCTTGAAAAATAGTATGATTGGTGTACCATTATCAATAAAAACACACAATTAACCAAAACACAATTTTATCAAGATTATAGCTTCGATTGGTAATTGTTTTCGTGGCTCTGAAAAACAAAATTTTTAATAAAATATTGATATTGAACTAATCATATACGAAGTATAATATAATTAGTTTAATTCGAATTTCTTAGAAAAAATTTAGTTTTCCAATATGGTCAAAGCAATTACCAATTGAACTCAATCGAGGTCTATATAATTATAAATTAATAGATATTGGTCTAAAACTCAGTGAAAAAGTACAAGATTATATTTCAAAATTAGTCGGTGGATGTATATAATATAGAGGGTTAGTAAAGAGTCTTTGTCAATATGAGACTACGATAATTAAGACTACCGATTCCACATTATTAAATTCATATTACTACGTATATTTTTGGCTGATAACATATATGCATCTATGTTCTCGTTAGTTTATTTGTCTGTTGAATGAATACTTTATTAGTCGTCAAAGTAACAAAAGTTCTTTACATTGCCGACACTATCACAAACTATAAGTTATGTCTTTTTTTTGGTAATTTTATGTTGAATTCATGATTTACTTGAAAGACCAATTGTAGTTAAACTCGTCAAGCTCTTAATCAAATTTTAACAATAGAACTCGTCTGATAAGACTACTCACAACATAATTTAAATTCACAGCCCTAAAAGACAATGTTTGTTATGTTCTTCTCTAATCATAAATCAAAGACAAACCCTTGAAAAGATTTCAAACTCATCTTTCTTGCACATCAAGTAACGTCTCTGTTTCGTCTTTAGCTCCGACGAGTGTGGTTCTCCTTTTCATCTGAAGTTCTACTACTTCCACTTGCTCTACCCACATTACTAACTGATTCACCGCCACTTTGATCAGTGTTTCTTTCTCTCAGCAAGTTGCTGCCATTAGAAGACGCTGACCTCATCGCCCTTGGAAGCTTTAGTTTGATGCTATTAGACTCTCCTGACTCGCTATTTTCCGGCTTTTTTGTTGCTTCCAAGTCCACAATTACTGGATTAGCTTCTTCCTGACATGAAGCTTGTGGTGGTGGTGGACCTACTACAGGAACAAGCTGAAGCACAGTCTTCTTCCATTTCTTTCTTTGGCTTGGCCTTGGCACATGCGACTTACCCTGAAACCAGTTTGATCTTATTAGGACGCTAAAATGTGGAAATGATCATTACAATGGAGACCCTATAGAGTTTTACCGTAGTGTTTCCAATGTCCGACAGAGGTTTTCTGCTTCTTCTTCTGGTTCCTGCATCATCATTGGTCTCCTCCTCCCCTGGCTTGTCAGCAAGAGCGTTCTGTAGCAGCATAGCTCCACGTGAAGCGAGATCTTTGTCCTTGTCATCAGATTCTTGCGAGTTTTCATTGTTCTCAAAAGCCTCTAATTCGGAAATGGAATTGTTCTCCTTTCCGTCTGCGTTTCTGTTAGAGCATTTTACTGAAGAACATCCGCATGATGGACCACAAGATCCCTTTGTAGCTCGACACTGACACTTCATTGTCTTGCAAGAAGAGCTCTTACTGCATGTACAACAACACACATCAGATGATGATGTGAATTTCACTGCATCATCTGAAGGAGCTTCCGAGTTCTCTTCGTATGAACGCCTCATAACCACACTTGAACGCCGTCTTCCCACTTTGAAGGCTCGTTTTTTATTCTGTTTTATAACGGATTCCTGCTCCGACTCACGCTCTGATTCATGTTCAGGTTTCCATTCATCATCAAAATCTGGATCTTCACGTTCATGGTCCGAGTCTTCAGAATCAGAGGTATCCATGTCCTCAAGAACTAAAGTGGAGTTACGGATTTGCTGCCTTTGTAAACCATGCTCATTGTTTAGGTTCTCCTCTGCAGACCGTTTCTTCAGTGCAGACGTCTGTAAAATAGAATGACAATGGATCGATATGCTGACTTTCAGCTAGAAGGATAGGAAATCAACTGTCGGATAAAACAAGAGTAGTACAAGATGTTTTGTATTTACCTGTGCTTTCACCTGCTGCACGAGATCTGCTTTCTGGATCTCCATGTATCTAACATAACTGCTAAACTTTACTATTTTTTCTTTCAGGTCTTTTATGAGGACATCCTTTTCTCTGCAGTCTGCCTCTTTATCCCGGGCAATACACCTTCAAAGATAAAAAGGAAGGAAAGAAAAATGTAGGATAAGTTATACATCATAATTTGAAGATGGTCCTTAAAGAAGCAACATATTACCAAGAAGCTTCAGTCACTAAGTGAGATTATTACCTTGCAGTCGATGCCAAATTGAATAGATAGTTCATAATACTCTTCGCATCACCTAGTGTTCGAACTTGGTTCCACCTCCCTCTTCCACCAAACACACGCTCCCGTTCCTCTGCTTCAGATAATTGTGATGCCATGGAGACGAGAGTGTTTGAAGAAGTCGCAAGCATATTCTCAAGAGCAAAAATTCTTGAGTTTCTTGCACCCGGAGACATGGTATCACCATGAACACTGCTTCGGTCACAGAAAATTACATTATATATTGGTACTGGTTTGTAAAAAATATGTGACTTGTCCAGATCACTCACCTTATTTTGGCATTCTTGAGCAACTCGTTTTCTTCCCTTAGTCTTGCAACTTCTTTGGCCATTCTTGCTCTCCTGAATTATAGACAGTGTTATTTGAGACAGTTTTGTAAGATCTCATCGTTATAGGATGTACGAAACACTTCCTGTCCGACAATAAGCTATAAAACAAACTCGGATAAAAGACATACTCTTCCATTTGCCTCTCATATTCAGAACGCACTTCGTGAACCCGGACAGTAACTTCAATCTCATGCTCAATTGCTTGCATCAGTGCCTGCAAATGGAATCAGTTTTGAGTTTTTAAAAAGAGTTACATTAACTAACCAACCAGCACAATCACCAAAATTTCTAATTCTAGTCAGAAACTGGAAAAACAAAGCATCGGGTTTATAATTTGGTGGGTGTTACCTGAGTTCCAGGACCATTTACACTTGCCCCACCTGCATATATAATAGGATACACAATTAGTAGCTTATAAAAAACATACAAACAAAGATATTATCAAGTAATGTTATACAAAAATCCTCACTTAATGCCTCGCGTGCAGATGCCTTTCGAGTTTCTAAAAGCTCTTTGAGTCTCTTTGTCGCCTGAGACGCCTCTTCTGTCTTTCTTTGTAAAACCTGTCAAAAAACACAGATTTTTAGCAGCCATAATAACAGAATATATTGATAGGACTGGTCTGGAGGTTCATAAATGTCTGCTCACCAGTTTTTGTTTCTGATTTAAAGCCATTAGTTTATGCATCTCATACTCATTTCTCCTTCCTTCTTTTTTGAGCTGTTCATGGAAGCAAAGTTTAAAATTAGCTACGATATGATATCCAGTACACCCAAGATTTTTGAATACCTTAGTCAATCTACAAAACTACTTTCAGACTTTCACGTCAAAGAATTTATAAGCACTAGTCATGTTTGGATCCAAGTGACTAGCGAATGACTAAGAATATCATTATAGGAGCAAGACACAAACACATTTATCAACCAAGAAAGCCTCCACTCATCTAGACGAATAATGACTAACTACTAAGTAAAGATTCAAATATACCTGCAGGACTTCTTTCTCCCTCGAAGCCTTCCAAGCCCTGAACTGTTCTGACTCTTGCTTAATTTTATGTTGCAATTGCACCTGAAGTTCCATTAAAAATCAGATTAGCAAAAGTACGAGACATAATCAAACCAGATTAGCAAAATCTCGTAATAGAGAACACTGAAGAAAATAACACCTTCTGGGATTTGATTCTGTGTATTTCATCCTGCAGTTTTCTTGCTGCGTCGTCACTTTTCTGCTTTTGCCTCAAGAGCTGAGCTTGTGCATCTTGTTTTTTCTTCAGCACAGAAACCTAAAGAATCATAATACAATGCATAATGAAAATTATTTGTTTGTAAAATGAGAGTATAACTGATGATAGAAACACGAGTTACCTGAGATTCAAGCGTGTTCAATTTCTGAAGATACTCTTCCTTCAGTTTCTGGGCACCATCTCCTGGGGCAGATGGTATGCTTGCAAGGTTCTGTCTCAAACCTTCAATTTCTCTCTGCCAATGCATATGTGATTTAATCAAAATTCGAGTCCATAAATTTAAATTTAAATTTAAATTTAAATACAAAATAAATCACAGAACACGAACCTGCAAAGCTCTTTTTTCCTGTTCTAGTTCGTGAACTTTTTTCTCATAATGTTGTTTGAGAATAGATGTTCCACCACTCGAAAAACGCTTCATTTCAGCCTTCATGGATAAATTAAATTATCATAAAGTCAGTAAGCATATTATCTTAAGGAATTAGATAAGAAGCAAAAAAGATTACATTCGAAAATGTAATATTACCTCCTTCTCTTCAAGCTTCTTATCCAATTCCTTTAGCTCCATATCTAGCTTTTCTTGAAGTGAGCAATGTTCAAGCTCTTTTTCTTGAAATTCCATTTCATCTGCAAACCAAAAACTCAAACGGAATTCTTATATAGCACATCATCTCATCAATTTCAATCAGAGAAGAATAGTTCACGACATACTATTAATGTTTTTTCTGTAACTAAAGCATACTAAAGAATAGTTAAGTTACTCACCCGTGACATCAATCCCTTTGTCTTCACAGTCTGACGACTCATTAGATGAGGGGAACAAGACATTATTAGAACGAGGTTCATCATCATAGGATTCAATAGAATCCGCATACTGGCAATTATTGGACTTCTTTAAGCTTTTAACATGCAACAGCTCTCCTTCTAGTTCTTGAATTTTCAACACATACTTCTTCATCAAACTGACATCCTGAAAGATTAAGCGCTTTAGCAAAAGAAAAAATGGCTTGGGAACAAACTGGGAACAAACTTTAGCTAAGGAATTATAAAGCACATCATACCTCGTCCTGGCAAGATTCAATCTCATCAATGGATTTACCATTGCGGATAGATTCGATTGTCATTAGAAGTTTGTCCTTCTCAACCTGAAGGATGAAATAAAGTGTTGAGCAATAAATGCCATATAAGTTTGATCAGAATCAATGAGTAGAAGAAAAACCTGAGCATCATAAGCACGCTTTGACAAATGCTCACAAGAGACTCTGCGTTCTTGAAGTTCATTTTGTAGCTCACGATTGCTTGCCTCAAGCAGTGATATTTTATGCTTCAGAATCTAACAGAGTTTATATAAATTAGGTACTAAATAAAACATGTAACTAGCATCAAATGCAAATCTTTGCGTTAGATTAGATTACATACTTGAAGCTCATCAAAAGCACTACTATCACCCCGATAGAACAGGAGTTCTGTCTGCAGCTGCTCAATTTGGCTCCGCATTCTTAGCACTTGTGCGGTTGCTGGGTCTCGATTGATCTAAACATTGCGAAAAAATGACAAGTGGGTAAACCAAAATAAGAAAAAAGATTGTTGAAAAAAACATATTAGAAGTAAGACATTACATATACTTACCACAGCTTTGTTTTGAATATTACGTGCACGATTTGCATACTTTAGCGTATTTAATGTCTCCTCAGCATTTGTATCAGCTGGACTTACACAAGCTGCATCGGAGAACATATATAACGTGAAAACTTAGAAATCCAAGAACGAAATGTTGAAAAATCTAGGAAAAGAGGAAACCGTACCAATCATCACGGTTTTGCTATTGCCACCAAGGGAATCCTAAATTATAGATTATTACCATTAGTTTTTCATCTTTAAAACTAGATATACAAGGACGTAAGGAACTGTGATACCTGTAGCAAACGAGTTAACTTGCTGTCACGGTAAGGAACGTGACCTCCTTCCTTTCTCTTTTTCTCATCTCCTAGTGCACTTATTACATTTCCAAGCGCTAGAAGACCTTTATTGATGTGAATACCTGTGTAAACATATAGAACATAAATTAGAGTTTTACTCAGTCTCTCTTAAGAAAACAAGAAGAGTAATAACCAGAAGTATGATATGACCTTCTTTTAAGCGCATCCCATCGGCTCCGGTTCGTTTTGCACGCTCCGACCCCGCTAAGTCAACCAGATGAAGCTTTGCGCATAATATATCTTCACCTCCATCTTCAGTTGTAGAAGAACCGCTGGAATTCTTCTTTTGTTCTAGAGTGATTGTGAAGATTGCATGGGACCGACTAGAAAACAAGAAACGAACAGTACATTAGTTCTAGCAAACATTTATGTAAATACAAACATAGTGAAAAGATTTCTACTGAAAACAATTCAAAAATATGTATTTACCTAGATTGGCTATTCATGTTTGTGCTGCCAGTAGCTCGACACAAAGAGCCTCGTGCTAGATATGAGCCCATTTCCTCTTTCGTCTTCACTTCTGCCTCAGTAACGCCAGCCAAAGTTATTCCTCCACTGACAGTTTCTCTTATTTGAATTGGAGCTTTTGAGAGGGCAATATGCTTTGCCTGAACCCCATTGTCATTTTTAAGGAGGGCCGACGAATTTGAGTCAAGCAAATCGAAAACTTCTTCCTTAAAGATCTGCATCGTAGAGGTAAGAATTAGAACTGAAATTCACAAACCAGATTTCAAATAACGAGTTCAAAAGACTTTCTGACCTCAATAAATGATACGCGTATCAATAGTTCGGATGAATCTTTGGTTGTCTCCACTCTTCTAAATATATCCTCCATCACTTTTGGTATAATGCCACCATTTGTTCCATCTCCACTGTAATTAGTACCCATGGTATATGTTTTACCTGAACCAGTCTTTAGATTACAACAAACAAAAAGCAATGAATTTGATGGGTCTAACAAAAAACATCATAGCTCTAAATAATTTAAGGGTCAAGAGAAGAATGTGAATTCAAACCTGGCCATAGGCTAAAACAGTAGCATTATATCCTTTGAATAGTGCCTCCACAAGTGGAGCAACACAATGATCGTAGATCTCCAAACACGGGTAGCCAGCATTTCCAAATACGAAATCATATGTAAAAGTATGCGAACCTATATGAACCTGTTCAATGCAAATGAAATACCAACAAAAATGAGTTCTATTACCTACAATTATCAGTTTATTAATAGGATTCATGAGGAAACTTTGATTAAACTGTAACTCGAAACACAAATATTTTCACATCCTCTTTCAGCAAAACCTTAAAAGTTTCCAATTCATGCATAAATTTTATCTCCGAATGGAGCAAATCGGCTCTGTGTGAGAATCAATCCCACATATTACAGCCTCCATTTCTACATTAGGATCGAATTACCCCATGAAAAAATCTCAGAAAAGAGAAATTAAACGCGAAAATATGAAATATTCTTCCGATTGAGTAATACCTGTGGCTCCTTAGGAGCAACGGTGATACAATCGGTGCATCCGTTCAGAAGCTCCGGCGTAATCAACGGACGGATGTTGACTGCAACCCTAACGCACTCTGTGCTCTCCATATCCGACGGCTCCAATGCAGAAATCCTCGTTAGAAACAGAACCACCTCCTTGAACCGGAGAAAAAATCCCAATCAACACCACGACGAAGTAGATCGAAATCCAGGAACGGAGGAGCTGGGAATTTTCGAGCAGAAAATTTTCAGGAGATGCGAAACATGAGGGATTTTTTGAGATTTCAAATTTTGAGGACAGAGAAAGAGAAAGAGAGGAAACCTTTTTTATTTTATTTTTTGAGAGGTCGATAATGAGAATAACCAGAAAGGCAAACTTAAACTATTATGGAATGCCAATACCGCCGCTCAGGTCCGAATTCAAATTTCTTTTCGACCGTTACCCACGTGACATTCACGTGTACACAAAAAATTAAAGGCCCATTAGTTTATTTCAAATTATGTAAAGCCCATCTTTTAATATGGGCCCATTATTGCTCATCGTTGTGAAGTCAGTGACGAGACGAGGAAGACGATGGTTGACAAAAGAGCTCAGAAATGGTGACTCTAGTTTCGAATTGAACTTAGGGGAGAGGTTTTAAGGTTTTGAAGGAATAATAAATGGAGAATAATGGCGATTTGGAGCAGGCTCTGCAGGATGGAGATATCTTCAGACAGCTCAATGCTCTCATCGTTGCTCATCTTCGTCACCACAATCTTTCACAAGTATGCGTTTGCTCTCTTTCTTCTTATAACATACAATTATATAACATCCACAATATAAGCCAGTTTGAATTTGAGATCTCTAGGTCCATCTATTTTTGGATTATATTTGTGCTATAAAGTGGGTAACTTTGAAATTCAATCACTAGTGCTTTTGTTTTGAAATCCTGCTGAAACCTCTTTAGTTCTAGATCATAAAACATGTCTTCTTTTGACATTAATATTTACAGTATGAGGTTTTAGAAGAGTAGTTAGGTGGTCAAGTTTGAGTTACTGTTAATTGTTTAAATTTTAGGCAGCAAGTGCGGTTGCTTCAGCAACAATGACACCATTGAGTATTGAGGCTCCTCCTAACCGTCTTCTGGAGCTTGTTGCAAAGGTTATTGATTTTTTCTACCTTCCACACTCTAAAGTGTCTCCTTGAGTGTATGAGAGATGCGTGGCTCTCTGGGCCAAAATCAAAAGAAATGTTTGGTTCTGAGTTGAGAACAGGGTCTTGCAGCGGAGAACAACGGGACATTGAGAGGTGTTTCTTCGTCAGTCTTGCTACCGACGTCTTATGGATCAATTACTGCTCCTCGAACAGCTTCTATCGACTTCAGGTGATGTCAGTTTTTTATCGAATGAGTAACATTGTTTCTTAACAGATGACATATAACTGGCAAACTGCTTATCATCTAAATGAGTTTTGGACTTTTTCCAACTAGTATTACTCATGTGAAGGGCTCATCAAAGACTCCCCCGAAGCATGAATCAAAGACTCTGTCAGAGCACAAGGTATGGATATGCATAATTCAAGTCTCAATATACACAACTTGATCTAGCCTTTGATCCTGATTTATTCAAGATTTTTTTAACTTTTTGCTGATAGCTTATGACTTTGTAGAGCGTAGTTAGGTGTGCAAGATTTAGTCCTGATGGAATGTTTTTTGCAACTGGCGGTGCAGACACATCTATTAAGCTTTTTGAGGTAATGAACGTTTTTCATTGCTTCTACTTTTTTTCTTAAGTATCATCAAAAATTGATAGTTCTGTGGATTTTCTGTGTTGTTTATTTGAGGTGCCAAAAGTAAAACAGATGGTTTCAGGAGATACTCAAGCTAGACCATTAATACGGACATTTTATGATCATTCTGAAGTAAGCCTGTCCTTTTTTCAATCTTTTTTACCACTTTCATTTCCACGTTTTCGTATCTCTTATTCTCGTGACAATCATTTTCAGCAAATAAACGATCTTGATTTCCACCCTCGAAGTACAATCCTAATATCTAGTGCCAAAGACAACTGTATAAAGTATCTATTCTCATTTCCATTTCTCTACCTAAATAAATTTTCATTAATAAGGAATAAGTTTGTGTTCACCTCCTTTTTGAGTCCTTTTTGATGACTTCAATAGGTTCTTCGACTTCTCCAAAACCACAGCTAAACGAGCATTCAAAGTTTTTCAGGTAGAGATCATGGTTGTTATCAGTTTGTGCCTTGCTTCATGGTGAAAAACACCACATATCTTCAAACCGTTAACTCTTAATTTGGCAGGATACCCATAACGTGCGCTCTGTATCTTTTCATCCGTCGGGAGAGTTTCTTCTTGCAGGTCATTGTCTATTGTAGAGATCATCATGTGAAACTTTTGTTGCTCTCTAAATTTAAACAATGACCCGGGTGGGAATCTTTTCAGTATGTTATGGAACTGAAAACTTTGCCTTTGTAGGAACTGATCATCCGATTCCACATCTGTATGATGTAACCACATATCAGTGCTTTCTTCCCTCAAATGCCTCAAATATTGGAGTAAATGGAGCCATTAATCAGGTGCATTTTAACTGATCAGGCCATTTACTTGTGCTTTCTATAATCATCTCTTGTGATGATCATGAAGTCATGCCTGTGAAATTCTTGATTTTTTCAGGTGCGATATTCTTCCACGGGATCCATCTACGTTACAGCCTCAAAGGATGGAGCTATTCGACTCTTTGACGGCATTAGCGCTAAGTGTGTACGCTCCATTAGTGGTGCACATGGAAAATCAGAGGTCACAAGCGCAGTGTTCACCAGAGATCAAAGGTAGAAAGAAGATTCAATCCATTTTTATCTGAGATATTCTCGATAATTCTTGACAGAAAAATTGATTGCTCATACGGTTTTATAGGTTTGTTCTCTCGTCCGGTAAAGATTCTACGGTCAAGTTATGGGATATTAGTTCAGGTCGGATGGTAAAGGAATGTCTCGGAGCAAAGCGGATAAAACTGCGGTCTCAGGTGATCGATTTTCTCAACCTTTTGAGACAATTATGTTCACTCTGTCCGACTAATTCCAAACGGTTTTCATTGTTGTGTTTGCACAGGCAATCTTTAACGACACTGAAGAGTTTGTGATCTCCATAGATGAAGCAAACAATGAAGTAGTTACTTGGGATGCGAGAACAGCAGAAAAAGTGGCAAAGTGGCCTTCGAACCATAGTGGTGCACCGCGGTGGATCGAGCACTCGCCTATTGACTCAGTCTTTGTTACTTGTGGAACAGACAGAGCAGTCCGGTTCTGGAAGGAATCCGTGTAGGGAAGAATCCAATCGATCAGAGTAGTGTGTTTATTTCTCAAAACATAAATCTCATACATGAAAATATAAATTACATAAACGCTCTGAAGATAGATTTGCTTATGAGATTGTTCTTTGGAGAGTTGATATATTTATTTTGCTTTGTGGAAGACGCAAGTAATTTTCCAGGTCACTGCATTAGAACAAAAACAAAGCAGGTCAGCTTCAAAATTAGAACTAGAGATACGGCAGAGTTTTGTTTGTGTTGGAAAACTTACTCATGGCTTTGGTAACTCTCCTTTTGTCGGCGGTTATAAACCTGGTCGGTCTAATGTTCTTAGTTGGTCCGCAAATGTATTGTTGTTTAGGTACCGTAAACATGAAGTTTACTGGCATCCGAGCAGTCTTAACTGAATTACCAGCATTACCAACGGCTATCTGGAATGCACTATCTAAACCGGGTTTTAAGACACCGCCTTTGCAACAATTAGCGATCTGCTGATTGTTAGGAGTTTCGGGAAGCAAATCAACAATTGTTGGTGTACGAACGCAGGATTGCGGGATGTTTTCATTGTAATCAGAACAGTCTCCTTGCTCTGTGGTCTGTGCACCAACCATGCTCCAGATTACTTCTTTCTTGGTCCATCTCCAGCCCATTGTCCATCCCGGTGAAGGAATAGAACGTTTTTTTTGGTAATTGGAGGCTGTAACTACAGCCTGAGATGCATTAAGTATAGTCTTGAACTTAAAGCATATATCTGCAGTTTGGTCACAGTAGAAGAAGAAGATGAAGAAGTACTTACAACGTAGCCATCAGGCGTCCAGCTCATGAGATCCCATTTGATCGTGATGTTTCCATTGTTGCTGGTGAGAGCTTCTGCAGAACAGAGAACACAAAGGACATTATAAGTTTTATAAAAAAGAAAAACAGAGAATCGTGTAGCGGGAGAGAACGGAAAAAGATCTTCTACATGTTCAGAAACTAACCTGAAGAAGTGAAACAGGAAAAGGAAACCAAAAGCAGGACTATTATGGCGGATAAGAGAGACTCCATTTTTGTGCTTCGGAAGTAAAGAGAAAGAGAGACTTCATAAGTAGAACGATGAAGGCGACAACTTTTGACTTCATCAAGTGGGAACACATGTGCACAGTTGTACAAGGTTCTGCCTTTATACCCGGGATTTTGTTGATACTTTAATTAATCATAATTAACAAAGTTTAGTTTGATCCTTTACAACTAAAATTGAGTGTACACGAGAAGCATTTTCAAATAACAATTTAATACCTTTGATTCTTGAGCCAAAGCATGAAGTGTAAACAACACATTGAGACGAACCAAAATATTATTGGGGCTATTTTGCTCGTGATCAAGGAAAAAGACGAGTATTCCTGACAATATCATAGAAAGGAAAGAACAAAGACTTTGAAAGATAATCAGCAACAGATTCTATGTCTCATCTTATTTTGGGGTTCCTGAACAAAACTCATATTGGTCTGCTTGAGCCATCTTCTCCTCTGGGTTTTCTCAGGCAAAGTCTCCCTCTAGCTCTTGTTAGCTGGTTATGATCATGCTGAAGTAAGCATTTCATTTTTTCAATCTCTTTTAGCACTTTCTTTCATTGATTGCTCATATGGATAAAACTGCGATCTCAAGTGGTCGATTTTCTCAAACCTTTTGAGACAAATATATTCACTCTGTCCGACTAATTCTAACAGTTTTCGTTGTTGACTTTGAACAGGCAATCTTTAACGACACTGAAGAGTTTGTGATCTCCATATATGAAGTAAACAATGAGGTAGTTACTTGGGATGCGAGAACTGCAGGAAAAGTGGTAAAGTGGCCTTCAAACCATAGTGGTGCACCACGGTGGATCGAGCACTCAGCTATTGACTCAGTCTTTGTTAATTGTGAAGCAGACAGATCAGTCCAGTTTTGGAAGGAATCCGTGTAGGGCAGAATTCAATCGATCAAAGCAGTGTTTTATTTCTCAAAACATAAATCTCATACCTGAAAATAAAAAATTACATAAACGCTCTGAAGATAGATTTATTTATGAGATTGTTCTTTGGAGAGTTGATTTGTCTATATTGCTTTGTGGAAGACGCAAGTAATTTTCCAGGTCACTGCATAAGAACAGAAAAAAGCAGGTCAGCTTCAAAATTAGAACAAGAGATACAGCTGAGTTTTGTTTGTGTTGGAAAACTTACTCATTGCTTGAGTAGTTCTCCTTCTGTCCGCGGTTATAAACTTGGTCGGTCTAACATTTTTGGTTGGTCCACAGATGTACTGTTGTTTAGGTCCCGTGAACATGAAGTTTACTGCCATCCGAGCAGTCCTATTTGAGGTACCAGCTTGACCAACTGTTATCTGGAATGAACTATCTAGACCGGGTTTTAAGACACCGCCTTTACAGCAATTAGCTATCTGCTGATTGTAAGGAGTTCCAGGAAGCAAATCGACAACTGTTGGTTTACGAACGCAGGAGTGCGGGATGAATCCTTCGAACTTGGAACAATCTCCTTGCTCTGTGGTCTGTGCACCAACCATGCTCCAAATTACTTCTTTCTTGGTCCATCTCCATCCCATTGTCCATCCCGGTGAAGGAATTGAACGGTTTTTTTGGTAATTGGAGGCTGTAACTACAGCCTGAGATACATTCAGATTTAGTCTTGAACTTAAAGCATATCATATCTCTACAGTTTGGTAATACGGAAGAAGAAGAAAATGAAGTACTTACAACGTAGCCATCAGGCGTCCAACTCATGAGATCCCATTTGATCGTGATGTTTCCATTGTTGCTGCTGAGAGCTTCTGCAGAACAGAAAACACAAAGGACATTATAAGTTCTATAAAGATAAATAGAGAATCGTGTAAACGGAGAGAACGAAGAGAGATCTTTTGCACATTCAGAGATTAACCTGAAGAAGTGAAACAGGAAAAAGAAACCAAAAGCAGGACTATAATGGCGGACAAGAGAGACTCCATTCTTGTGCTTCGGAAGTAAAGAGAAAGAGGGAAAGACTTCATAAGTAGAATTTAGAAAGATCAAGGCGACGACCTTTGGCATCTTCATGAGTAGAAAGATCAACGCGACCACTTTTGACTTCATAAAGTTGGAGTTGGAGGTACACATGTTATACAAAATGGACCTGCCTTTATCACCGGGATGATTGTTGATACTTTCATTAATCATAATTAACAAAGATTAGTTTGATCCTTTACAACAAAACTCTAGAGTACACGAGAAGCATTTTCAAATAACCAAGCAACTTAATTATCTCTGATTCTTGAACCAAAGCATGAAGTGTCAGTATCTGTAAACACTACATTGAGACGAACCAAAACAATTATTGGGGCTATTTTGCTCGTGATCAAGGAAAAAGATTGAGTATTCCCGACAATATCATAGAAAGGAAAAGAACAAAGACTTTGAAAGATGATCAGCATCACATTCTACGTCTCATCTTATTGTGAGGTTTCTTAACAAAACTCATATTGATCTGCTTGAGCCGTCTCTTCTTCCTCGCAGTTTTCTCAGGCAAAGTCTCCCTCTTTTTCACATCGCTATCAACTTGCTTGGTCTTCTTTTTCAAAAACCGAGGATCAATTCTGTATTCCTTAGGACTAACAGCGATACCTTTCTTAGCCGCTTCTTTGTACAAACCATTAGCTCTAGTTAGCTGGTTATTAGCACACATTTTCCCCATCAACAAATCATATGTCTTGATTCCTGGTTTGCATCCATCTGCTTTCATGTTTTTGAACACACTCATCGCATGCTCAAGTCTCTCAATCCCACACAATATCTTGAGAAACCCGTAATACTCTTTCTTATTCAATGACTCACCGTATCCAGCTGACTTCATCTTATCAATCATTTCGTCTCCTTCCCCGATTCTAGCTGCTTGGTATAAACTCCTAATCAGAACAAGATAAGTTTCAGCATCTGGTTGACAACCCCATTCACCCATCCTCCCGAACAATTTCATCGCATCCTCGGTTCTTCGAATTTTACAAAGATTGTTAATCAACACATTGAAAGTCTCTGTATTTCTTGGCACTCCACGATACTCCATTTCGAGCAAAACCTTCTCTACTTCAGGTTGAAGCTTAAATGGATCTTTCTTCCTACAAAGCTTACAAACACAATCAAGCATCATATTATACGCTTTGGTTCCTATCTCGAATCCTCCTCTAGACATTTCACCAGCTAACCTAGTTGCTTCATCGAGTTTTTCAGCTTCACACCAACCACTAATCAACAAATCGCAAATATTTTCATCAGGAAATATATCATTAGCAGTGTTCTTCACCATCTTCTCTGCGTGACTAGCGTGCCCTTTTTCACAGAGCTTCTTCACAACCAAAGTAAGTGATTCTTTGTCTCGTTTTAGCCCGTAATCGTTCTCCATATTCTCGAAGAAATCAACGACCTGCTTAGGTCGACCGGCTCGAACCAGCCTGTCAATCGCAGACTCTAGTGTTTTGGTTCCAACGATGCCTTTGTATTTGGATAACAACTCTTGCATCCCTTTAAAATCCCTCCGACGACCAAAGTAATCGACGAAAAACGAAACTGTTTCATCACTATGAGAGAAGCCAGAGTTCGAATCCAACCACTCATTAAAACCTAATGCCGCTCGACCAGCTGCAGGTGAGAGATTGAGGGTTTGGAGGATCAATTCATTACTCGGAGTAACATGGGAGAAACTTAGATGGAATCTCTGCGAAATGGAGTGAGGATCACTTTCTGGATTCCCTGTGAGCTCCTTCGAGAAAGACTGAGCGATTTCATCTGAATCTGGAGTATCCGATTCTGGATTTGTTTCGGATGAGAAGAATTTAGGAGGAAATGTAAAGAATATGGAAGAACGGGAAGGCGGAAGAGGAGAAAACGACAGTTTAGATGAAATGAAGCGGGACTGAGATTGAAAATTATTTGCGGAGGAGGAGGAGACAAAGCCACGGAGAAGTAGTCGCCGGAGTTGCTGAAACGGTAACGGCGGCGGCATTTCTGATCTAGTGAGTGAGAGTAAGAGAAAGGGAGAGGAGAGAAAACGAGGGAAGTTGAATCTAAAACCCTAGTCCTGGAATCAGGAGATCATGAATAGTTGGGCTTCACGTTGGGCTGTAAATTGTTCGAGCCTTTATTATATTTTTTAAATTAATATCTTTTTAAATGTCATATACTGTCGATAGGGGGTGTAGCTCATATGGTAGAGCGCTCGCTTCGCATGCGAGAGGCACGGGGTTCGATTCCCCGCACCTCCATTTTCTATTTTAAAACCATTTCTGTTTTTATTTTATACATAAGTACCGTTAGTTTTATTATTTCTTTTTCTTTCCAACTTATAACTACGATGCTATGTGTAAATTTAATTAAGACATCCGTTTTGTTGACAGCTTTTCTACAAAATTTCAAAATTATTGTGGTCAATAAAGTTAATATAAACCAGTAGAATTATTGATAATGAAATTATAACTCAATATGTCTCCCTATGTTTTATTTACCTTAACAATTTCCAAGACAAAACTATATTAGACTAGATAGATGGTTTGCCAATGCATGTCGATCCGAGCATGCCTTGCAAATGTTCATCAATCATTATTTACAGAACAATTTGACATCATAACTAAACCATACTTGCTGCAAGACAATTTTTTTCCAAAGAGAAGAATACCAATGTTGGGGAACAAAGTCCACAAAAGACTGATTTCGAGCAAGCCGCCTAACACTGCGGGCAAAGAAATCGGCTTTGTGGTTCAAAACACGAGGAATAAGAGAAAGAGAGAAAAATCGAAACAAGCAGTGGAGCCGGGCCAACTCTTCAAGAATCGCCGCAAAAGCAGGCCAACCACCGGGATCGTCTACCATCTTCAAGATATCAGTACAATCGACAGCAAAAACCATCTCCGCAAAGCCGAGAGCGGAGAGGGACGACATCGCCCAGAGAAGAGCATCGAACTCGGCATGGAGAGGCGACAGACTGTGGTGGATACCACGAGCCCCAAAGTTTGCAGACCCAAAAGCATCTGAAAAACAGAACCAACCGAGCCCTAAAGACAGATCTCCAACCTTCCAAGAAGCATCCACAAAACAGCGAAAACCAGTGAACCCTATCACTCCTACCAAAGGTCGGGATAACGGATCCAGGGCCCCTAAAGGAAGGACCAAAGAAGACGGACTGGAATACTCCTCGATCCCTCCCTCTGATAAGCCCGCCAAGCAGCCGCCTCCGCCACAGCCCAACGAACCACTTCTCTTGGATCCCGCTTGATATTAGAAAAGATTTTATCGTTTCGTGCCTTCCAGATAAACCAGATAAGCCAAGGAAACGAAGAGGAATCAATATCTAGAGGGAGACGCCAAAAAAGATAATCCCAGTTGGCAAAAACAGAGGCACCTGGAAAATCCCTCGCCCCTGAAGGAATGAGAGACAAAACCCAAGCTTGAACAGCAGGAGGACAAGAGAATAGAACATGGTTAATAGATTCAGAAAGATCACCACAGCGAGCACAAACTCCATCGCAATCAATACCGTGCCGAGCCAAAATAGGACCAACCGGGACATGACCCGACAAAACTTGCCACATAAAATGCCGAATCTTAGGAGGACACGGAATCTTCCAGACATGACTCAAAAGAGAATGAATATTAGGGCCGAGTTGAACAGAACTCGAAGAAGAAGCATGTTGAATCGCCCAATAACCCAATTTCACTGAGTACCGACCGAATTTATTAAAATGCCACCCAATCCTATCTGGCCGCACGACCCTGGACAAAGGGATACCAAGCACCAAGGACGCATCCTCCTTGTAAAGAAACTGTCGGACCAATGGAACCCTCCAACACCTAGAAGAAGAATCAATAAGACTATCCACAGTAAGGTTCGGGTAAAAAACCGATGCAGGACCAAAAGCCGCTTGCGAAATGATATCTGGAAGCCAAGGATCCCTTGAGACAGAAATATTCTTACCATCCCCTACTCGCATAATCAAGCCCCGAGAAACCAAAGCCAGAGCCGAGATAATATTCCGCCAACCATAAGAAGGGGAAGCTACCCGCCTAGGGAACATCGGAGACGAATTCCAAAAATTACGACCCTTAAAAACCCTAGAGAATAGGGAATCAGGACAATCAATAAGCCGCCACAGCTGTTTTGCTAAAAGAGCTGTATTAAAATCATCAATTTGGCGAAAACCCAAACCACCATCATTCTTCCCGCGACACAAACGTTCCCATTTGACCCAATGAATCCCAGCCGAGGAAGAGGACTTACGCCACCAAAAAGCAGCGATAGCTGAGGTGGTTTTTCGACAGAGCCCCAACAGCAGACGAAAGCAAGACATCATATAAGCCGGAATAGTGGAAATAACTGATTTTATGAAGACCTCTTTCCCTCCTTTAGACAAGAACTTCGATGACCAAGACTGAATCCTATCCTTGATCTTCTCATGAACAAAACCAAATACCTTAGTCTTTGAACCCTCGAGACATTCAGGAATCCCTAAATAAGAACCCATACCTCCAATCGCATGAATACCAAGAGTATTCTGAACTTGAGTCTTTGCCAAGACATCAACCTGATGACCAAATTGAATATAAGACTTTTGAAAATCAATTTGTTGTCCTGACAAACACTCATAATCCTGAAAAACTTCTAAAACGGTCTGAGCCTCCTCCCGTGTAGCTTTGCAAAAAAATAAACTATCATCAACAAAAAGAAGATGAAAGACCGAAGGACTATGCCGAGCGATAACCAAACCCGTTAAACGATTCTGGGACTCTGCCAACTGAAGCTTCAAAATCAGAACCTCACTGCACAAAATGAAAAGAAAAGGAGAGAGAGGATCTCCTTGATGAAGCCCTCTTTTAGGTAAAATCCTTCCATAAAGAACCCCATTAACCAAAACCAAGTATCGGACTGATCTAATACAATGCATAACACAAGCCACCCACCTAGGATGAAAACCCAAACAAAGAAGCAATGCCTCCATAAAATCTCATTCAACTCTATCATAAGCTTTACTCATATCAGTTTTAACAGCCATGAACTTACCCCGGACAATCCTATTCGTCCGCAAAGCATGAAACATCTCCTGAGCAATTAGAATATTATCAGAAATTAAACGCCCCGAAACAAAAGCGGACTGCGTGTCAGAAATCAAAGATGGAAAAAACCGCTTGAGACGAAGACAGAACACCTTAGAAATAATCTTGTAAGCCACATTACACAAACTAATCGGACAAAACTGGGACATCACCGAAGGCCGGCTACCTTTAGGAACCAGACAAATATTAGTAACATTTAAGCCAGGATCAAAAAAACTAGTATCCAGAAAATCATTAATCAAAACCACCAGATTCCCCTTAATTGTCACCCAAGATTTCTGAAGGGGCAGGAGCTTTCCCCGGATCCATTAAAAATAGTGCATGTCGGACCTCTTCTTCCGACACCGATGATAACAACATCGTATTCCATTCAGGTTTAACCTTAGGAGAAATACAATTCAACTCCGTACCGAAATCTATAGTTCTACGAGAAGAAAAAATTCCCTCAGAATAAGACACAGTCTCAGAGGCAATATCTTGCTCTGAAAAAACCCAGGACCCTGACGAGCATTGCAAACTTGTTATCTGATTCTTTGCATGACGAAGCTTAGTGACAACGTGAAAAAAAACGAGAGTTCCTATCGCCATCCTTCAACCATCGATTACGACTCTTTTGCTTCCAAAACGTCTCCTCCTCCGAGTAAGCAATCCGCAACACATCAGAAGCCTGTCTAACCTCCGAGAGAGTGCTTGAGTCATTACTCAGCAGAGATTCCAAGACACCCTTACAATCCTGAATCCTTGACCGTCCCGAAGAAACATTAGATGCCCTCCAACGAGAAAGTTCACGACGACAGTTGGCTATTTTTGACATGAAGAAACACCGACAAAGACCAGCATAACGAGACCAACCACGAGAGATAGTGTCGTCCAGACCTGGTTTAATCAACCACCGTTTATAAAAAACAAAACCCGACCCACCCTTAGTCGTAGAAACATGAGGCGACACACAAACAGGCCTATGATCCGAACCAATCATATCCAAATACCTAGTAATCGTGGATGGGAATACCTCATGCCACCCAGAGTTCCCAAAAGCCTTATCCAATTTACAACGAATTAAACCCGACTGACGCATGCCCCTCCAAGACCAGGAATTTCCCAAACAAGGAAATTCAGTCAGACCACAAATACGAATCGTATCATTAAAAGGGATAAACGAACTCAAAGGTCGAGGACGACCACCCGTTTTTTCATGGTTTCCTGATAGCTCATTAAAATCCCCGGCAACAAGTCAAGGACAAGAACGAGAAGCACTAAACCGAATTAATCTCTCCCACACATCCTCTCGCAAATGACGGACCGGATCACCATATATAAAAGTAACACAACAACGAACACCAACATCATAGTATGAGATATCAATAAAATTCTTATTCTTAAAATTCAGAGAAACTTGAGAATGATTACAAAAAAACAAAACCAAACCACCACTTGAACCATCAGGCTCAACCGAAATGAAATTATCAAAACCCAAAGATGAAACCAAAGACTCCAAATACTGATTACATTTCTTAGTCTCACTAAGAAAAATGAAATCAGGCTTATTACATGACACAATATCCCTAAGGCTGCAAGACATTTTTAGAAGTTATAGTCCATATTTTGATAAAATTTAATTAATTATGAATGTGTAAAAATCTAGTAAATGAGAAAGAAATATGTATGGTCGGAAGAAATTGTACATTCAACTGTGTCTACAATATTTGAAAATGTTAATTGTTCACTTATGTCAATAAAAATTTGAACTTTTGAAAATGACACAAAAATAAAAATTTACAAGTTTATTTAGACTATTCTCAACGGTGGTATCTTAAGGAGGTTCTTAACTTTATTAAATAAAAAAAAAGTGAGTAAAAGTAAGAATGATAACAAAAAAACATTTCTTAAATAAGGATCTTTAGAAATGGTTCTTAAAAAATTATTGATACATATTATATTTCATATTATTTTTAATTTCATATTATATTTTAAACAATAAAAATTTAAAAATTTTGTAGAAACTTAATAGAGTTTCTCCACCGATAGAAATACTCTTAAAAAACGTGAATATCAGAGACAACATGTCAAGTGTAACGATGGACATGAAATATTATAGCACAAAATTGATGAACCAGAAAACATACAAAGGAGTACAAGAAGACAATCCAACCGATAAAAGACATCAGTGAACCAAACAGGGTTTTAAAGAGGTTTAGTGAACAAACGGTTTTGCTACACTTAGAAGAAAACTAATATTGTCCTACATGTCGTTATTGTCTAAAATTAATTTGGTACATGAAAATTCTAGCATCAAGCTTGTCTAAGAAAACTATAACAAAATATATATTTATATTCTTGCAAGAGGTGGTAGTGAACGTAAAGCCTCCGTAGCATAGTGGTATTGCGTTCGCTTCGTAAGCGAAAGGCCGCGAGTTCGATCCTCGCCGGGGGCTTATTATTTTACTCGATGTAAGCCAAGGCCAAATGTTAGGCTTTTGCTCATAAGTTATCTCTCAGGCCCTCTGCATATATATATTTGCTAAAAAATGTTCTAACGTCAATCATTTTTTGTTTTTGTTTGGGCCCAATCAACCCACAGTTTTGTAGAACTCGTGTTTTTAAAATTCTTCTTTTAATATGGTCCAGCTTATTCATCGTATGAACTACCCGACGTCATCTTCACGTTAAATATCACAATAAAACAAGTGATTCGTTTTCAAAATGTTAACATTCTGAATCCATTTTCTTTTTGAAATGGTAAAATTCGTGGATTAGTATCAGAATTTTCTAACCAGGATCATTTCTTAATTAAAATATCATAGGTTATTGAAGATTACACTCTGTAAGACTTTAAAAAAAAAAAACTCAAAATTAAAGTTTCTATTGTGTTCTTTGGCAGTTTATTTATTTTATTTTTTCCATAATTTATAAATATGTACGAATTTATCAATTTTATGAACATCAAACTTCTGTTATGATCGTTGACAAAAAAAAAAAACTTCTGTTATGATCTTTACACTAACCCACGAAATTATAACATGCAAATACTTGTTAACCTAATCCGGTTATCCATATAATATCACTTGACGGAAAACAGTCTAATTAAATACGAACGTTGCTAGTTTAAATACAAGTATGCTAATATGTATTTGCATGCTCTTAGTTCGCTATGTCGATTCGTGAATTAACGTACACCATATTCATGAGTATATAGACTACATGGACACCAAATCGAGATAACAAAAATATTTAGCGTCGTGAAAAAGTCTATGAAAAAATTGAAGAATCAGTCGATTTGAGTATGAGGTTTACATGGATCAACATGTCGGTCATTGGCTTCCTTCTGTAGTGAATAAAAATTAATGCAAAAGATAATTGTAAAAGGTTATTAGAAAATGTATACTATATAATAGTTTATTCAGTGGCTACAGAAAATAGGAAACAAAAATGTACCATAAATAAAAACCTCTTCGAAAGAAAAAAGAATTGAAAAAGATAAAGGAAAAAAAAACAAAAAGAATTGCATGCCTAAGTGAATGAATTATGTGAAAATGAAATAAAGTGGACCTGTTTTTTTTTTCCTTCCTCTCTTAACTTTGAAGCATGCTGGTGATGAAAAGGAAGTATATAATCATATGGACCATGTAATATATATATATATATATCAATTAAGATGTATTATCTCTTGCCACTTAAAGATTCTATATACCATATATATATATATATTCTCTTGAGCAATTTTTAACTTCCTCTAACTAAGATAAGTACTACTTATAATTATAGCTTAATTATGAGATGCCCCTTAGGAGTTAAAAATACGATTTGTTGGATTTATTTTCACTTCTTGTTACAAAATAGGATGTTTTCAAATTTCAACTGGTAACCAAAAATCTTTCTCCCACTTGAATATATTTGTGATCAATCTCTCAATCCCTTTAACATAAAAGTATTATCCGGTCCCAATTTCTTTAACAAAAACTAGTATCAATCTCAATAACTTTTCTTAAAATTTCTTTTATTTACATATGATCACATTCTCACTCTGATATTTAAAATTTTCAATCTTTTTTTTTTGTCAACAAATAATCATTAGATCAACAATTTTAATAGAGAGACAAAGAGTCAATTTTGAAAATAGGATTGACTATGGATTCGAGCCATAGCACCCAATTCATAACTTAAATTCTCCAAATACAACTAGATGTGATTCAAACTCACAACCTGATACCTAACTAATTGGAGACAAACCAACTGAATCACCTGTTTTTTGGCAAGTTTTCAATCTCAATATTATATTTTTGTTAAAAGTATTTTATTTATATAGGATCACATGCTCACTTTGGTACCAATATTAATAAATACGATATTACGACAAATCAGTCAATTTCAACGGACTAAACTTACGATAAAGTCTAGATTTTGATGTATAAGATAAAGACAACGTATATTACAATAGTTCCAAGATTATTTCCAATATGATGCCAATTCAATGAAACCTAAAACTAAGAGCAGGATTATTGGTAATCTCTTAATTAGAATCTTTAAGAATTAAATAATGATTAAATTAGGAAAAAGTAGAGTTAAGAGATGTAATTTTGTTTTGAGTGTGTAAGTGTGATTAATGGTAGTCTCTTAGATGGGTTTCTTAGAATTAAAAAAATTTTTTTTAGATAACTTAATTATTATTGCAAATAAATAATTGTAAAACATACACTTAGGTAGAATAAATAATCTTAAACACAATAAATTTAATCATGATTGGTAGAAAATTTACTCCATATATGCTCGACCAAATCGTTCTTCAATTATTCATGGATAGTTCGATCACGAATTCGAATTCTAGTGGTGGGTCTTCACTCACGCCTTTGTATGACAGCTTCATATTTTAATTAACTTTGGTAAATTATATGTAAATTTGATTCTTTATATATTTTATTTGAGACAAAAAATTTATCGGTAAACTATATGTAAACTATATGTAAGTTTGAGACACAAAATTTATCGGTTTGACTCAAACAAATAATATCAATACCGGTTTCAAAATTTATTAAATCAATTTCGGTTACGCTTTGGTCTCTCGTGCTTCCTTCTCTTCCTTCCTTTTTCTCTGCTAATCTCAAGCCTTTCAATGGCTACAGAAGATTCGATCGTTACCGTCTGAGAGCTTTTTTCGATGCTCCTAATTTCTTCTCTGCTGATTGGTACAATTGATTCATCTTCCCATTCTTTGTTCTCTTTTAACTTCAAATTTTCGTGATTTTACATTTCTGGGTATTACTGATTTGTTTCAAGATGATTACAAAATCAAATCAATTTAAGCCTCCAAACGAGAACTTCTCTCCCGATTTCAATCGTGTTCTCCGGCTTCTTTCGCGAGAGAGAGATGAGAGAGAGACGACTTCTGAGAGCTTCTTCCGGTTTCTGATTTTTTTTTCACTGACCAATCAAAGCCTACCACGTCAGAGTCTCTGAAAACGAAAATCGTTTCTTAAATAAGAAACGATCCTTAGCATATTAATGAATTTTTGATTTAATTTTAATTATATTTAACCCTAAGAAACACACTAGAAATTGCCGATAATGCTGGTCTAAGTATCCCATAAGTAAGTGGGTCGGTGGATAATGTTGAGGTTTATTCATCCAAAATCAAAAATAGTCATGGATATTTGAAGAAGACATTTTTTAACCAAAAAAAAAATTGAAGAAGACATTTATGTTGTTTTCTTTAAGCATTATTGTGAATAAAGATATATAGGTAATAAATATTATGACAGATTTTCATCAGACGATTACATGAATAGTTATATTCTCTGACAGATTTTAGATAAATATATCGAGAAAATCTAGCAAATGAAAAACGTAAGATTTGCAACATATAATTGTGATGGTCCACCTTTGAAAATCACCTTATTTAATACAACCTAACAAAGATCAAATGGAAAATCTTTGCATATTCTTAACAAATGTGTGGCCATCTCTAAATCTAAACACATGGTTTGTAAAAAGATGAGAAGCTAGGACCAACCAAAAAGGAAAATAAGTTATGTTTGGAAAAGCAAAAAATAATAATAAAAAAGGAGAATAATGGCCCTACAAGTTGGAGAGATGAGTAAAAATGGAAGAAGAAGATAGGGATCAGTGCTTGACTGCAATTCAGTTGCTGTCTTAACTGCTTCTCTTCTTTCACTTTCCTTCTCTGACCCTCCAATCCCAATACTCACCATCATCTCTACTCTTCTTCTCCCTTTTCTTTTCTTTTTCTTTATTTCTTTTTTCTCTTTTTGTGTTATTGCATATATATATATATATATATGTATGACCAAGAACTTGAGCTTATAATTAAGGAGCTTTGACTCATATATATCATGTGTCAAGATTATTAACCATAGATTACAGGCCGGACTGACAATGACTCTTTCTTGTTATTGTAGAGCACTGAGCAATCATGTTCTAGATTTATTTTTGACTTCTATTACTTTAGGAAGCCAAATTTTTATCTATAGAATAGTTTTGCATGTAAAAAGCTAAAATTTATGAACTATACAAAAGTAAAATCTTATAACCAAAATACCTATGATAAAAAAGTCTACAACCAAAAAAACTTACAACATATATCCTACACCAAAAACAAAACTCAAAGGTACAACTTTAGCTAATCAGGCCCTACATATGACATACACCAAACGTTCTTATAATGTATATACATAAGAAAGTTATATTGTGATGATATGTGTTTGTGAAGCTTTCAATGCGGCTTCAAATAATTGAATATATAATAGGCATTCAGTTTTTCTTTTTTTCTTTCTTTTTACCTTTTTTACAATAATGTAGGATTTGATCCAAACATATTGATAGGTAAAGAGTTCTTTAGTGGTCATCTTTTGTATAAAAATGAGATAATGGCATTGTAACATCCATAAAGTTAGAAAATTTAGATTTAAACTTATTTGTCTATTACAAACTTTTACAATTGTAGTGACAAAAAAAAAACTTTTACAATTGTATATATTTGTGATCTGTTTTTTTTAAATTGTTTGATCGAGTTAAATACGGTATAGGTAAAGCTTTGATCATTTTAAACGAAATTTATCATGAAGAGAAATACTTGTAGATTTACTTAATAAAGGGATATAAATATATATAGTGACAAATATATATATATATATATATTTATAGTTGTATGCACATGATATGTATACTAAACATCATTAATTTGTAACAAAATTAAAACAAGTATATAACTATAGGAAGTACAGACATTATATAAAAAAAACGTTAAAAAGCATTATACTTCTTTGAATTAATAAGCATTGTACGCATAAACATATCATTTTACATGGATCATTGCAAGCTTCGTTCGATCTAAATGTAATGCATCTCTCTCCACATGTGAATGTACTGAGAAATATAATTCCATCACATTTATTAGCTCTCTAAGTGAAATGAGTCGTGTGTCGACTAATTTAAGGCCACCAGTGATATATATTTCTTTGAACTTTAATTATTGAGAAATAAATCAAAAGTCAGCAAATACGGAGATGATCAAAACGCTAGCCAGCTATCGATCTCAACTAATTTGCCTTGCATATATATATATATATATATATACTTTCAGTATTATGTATACAGATTATGTATGCATATATTAGACACTATTGATGGTGTGTGGTACGCATATACACTGTACATGAGGCTAGGGTTTGGCATGCATTATATATTGCCGTGCGTCTATGCGTCTAGACATTGTATACGGCAACCTATCTACACTTCTTATTTTCTATCTCTATATAGAATATGTTTTTATACATATACACATCCCATTTGAAACGTGTCTCTACAAATATACGTAGGTTTAATTATACAAAAATGAATTATTGTCGACATAAAATTATTTTTTCTGACACGTGATGACAAGCAACGACCACTTCTGTTTCTTTCATTTTAACTTTGCAAAAAATGACTTATTCCTAACCATATCAATTATACGCATATATCACTATAAATATTTGGCAATAGCTTGGGGTAAAAATTTACTGATTAAGATAAATATCAAATTTGTATATACGATTTTATTTAGTTATGACTTTCTCTAAAATCATTGCAGAGTTGGAAGTATAAAATTAGCTAGTAGCTATGTACTAAATCTGTATAGTAGCATTGCATATATATATATATATTTATGGCTGATAATTATAAACCATATATTATCATATTTTTGGAAAAGGAAAACAATTTGAAATCATATTTGAACCATTAGTAATGTTATCAAACTTTTCAATACTCATAGTTATGTTCTAACAAAAAGGTTGCAAATTAGCAGGTTCCAAGATATTTTTAGTGGGAATCTTTCAATGAGTCTCTTATCATTAAAAAAATTTAAAAACAATGAAAAAGTTAAAGAGATGTGAGAGATGATTTCTATTTGAGAGACTTTGAGAACTCATGAGAAACTATCATGCCACTTGTAATTATATGATTAATTAAATTTCATATATAAAATAAAAATTTAATTACAATATTTAATTATATTAAAATATTAATATTCTTAATTTTTGAGAAACTCTATAAGATTCTCACCAATGCAGATGTTCTTAAAGACTGTGTCCAGCAACAACAAACATGACTTGGGGTATATAAATGTTGATATGCTTTGTGATTACGTTCATATTATTGGGTAGCAAATGGATCTCTTTTTAATCCTAGGTTTACAGTCCCAATTGCTTTAGGTCTGAAGTAGCGAATAAACTTATTGATCACGTTCTCCTTAATTAAATTGTAAATAATCTCTTTGTTTTTTTTGTCAACCGCAATAAATAGTGAACTATCAATTGAATCTATGTTTGTTCTTTCCGTTTCTGGTCTCTTCCTAAATATTACCTAAGAGCAATAACTGTTCTTAATGAAACAGTATAATTAACCAATATGGTATCCTAATTGAAATTGTACATGAAACTAAAAAGACATGGATTATGTACCAAATTATCTACATTTTTGTTTTTTTTTTAAATATGTAATATACTTATATTAATTGTACAACTCCTTTATAGGCATATTAAACTATATGTTGTGTGTGTGTATAATCATTAATGAATACAAAATATGACATTCAATCAGAAATCATCTAATTTCAAAAGCAAGAATAGATATAAAACCAAAATAGACATTAAAACTCAACAAAAATTAAGCATCCTCGCATTAATTATGCATATTTTGTTCGAACCCAAATCCGAAATTATTAAAATTATGATATATATACACACTCGCAGAAGGTATATAAATCAATCCAACAATACGTATAAATAAGTATATATGTAATAGTATAGATATATCAAGTCATTTTTCATGAATCTGAATCATTATCACTACTATGACGATCCGTTTCATGATTCGAACTCATCATATGATGAAAGGGTCTAATCAAACTTGTATTACCCGTCATCATCATGTGTTGCTGCGAGGCCGTATTCGAATTCGAGCTGAATAGCTGAAGATGACCAGCACCATCCACGGAATGATGATTATGATGATGAGAAGCTCCGAGAAATGAAGGATATGTCGGAAAAAGTGAGCTCATTGCCGGAGGAGGAGGACCAAAAAACAGCTGAGGTCCATCTCCAGCAGCCGATGAAGGAGGAGGCAAATTGAGATTATTGTTGTTATTAGCAGCAACATTAGATATAGCGACTGTAACGTCATTACCAGATTGGTTTAACGATTGGTGAAGATGTCCAAGGTTGTAATAAGAGGAAGTGTTGTTGTTGTTGTTGTCGTAAGGATTTGTCAGAGAGAAATGTTGATGATTGGTATCGAAACCATGATCTTGATGATTACTGTTATCATCGTCTTTAATCCATTTCCCTTTATCCAGATCAAAACTCTCTCTCTGACTCGTAGTGGCGTCGGTTATTCTTGACCTTGCTCTTGAAGAACCACCGAGATCCCAGTTTTCTAAGAAGCCGAGATTAGTTCCTGGAAATGGTGTTGCTGATGTTGATGATGATGATTCTCCAAAACCGGAGTTACCAAAAATGAGATTTGGATACATTTGGTTAAAACCATGTGGGAATTGTAAAGGAGGGAGCTTATCGACGTCATCTTTTGCTGCTTCGAGTAACCAATCGATGACTTTGCTTGGTTGACTCAACCCTAACCGATCTTGAAGGTCGTAAAGCTGAATTGCTGTTGGTACGGACAATCTTATCCTCCTGTCTCGTAGACCACGAACTGTACAGACTTTGCTGTGTCTGTCTTTACCACCAAATGTTCTCGAGACTCGAACAATTCTTGGATTTCGAAAAGCTGAGGTCCATTGCCTCGAGGATGATACTGAACTCGGTTGTTGTTGCTGCAACATATGATTTAAGTTTAGATGATTGTTCTCATGATCTCCTTCTTGCTTTGCATGAATCTCCTCTTCTCCACATTCTCTTGATCTCATCTCTTTTAATATTCACTCAATTTGATATTCACAAACAGATCTGAAACAAAGAATTGAAAAGAATATTAAACAATTTAACCAAAAATAAGAGAAGTCATAGTTGTTTTTAGCTTCTGATGATGAAATTAGATGATTGGGAGAAATAAATAACATGAAAAAACAAAGCAAATTTGATGTAATTGATATCTTTGTTGGGTATGTATCCAAAAAAAAACAAAATTCAAAGTAAGATTTGATATTCAAATGAATTATTATCAAAGATTATAGGTTCTTACATCGATGGAAGACTTGATTTGGTAAGTTTGAGTTTGAAGTTGAAGATCTAGCTTGATAGAGAAGAAGGAAGAGATAAGAGAGGCAGAGGATGAAACAATGTAAAGTATTTCTCTTTTTACGGGAACTGGAATTATATATATGTATATTATAATGATTGGGGAAGTTAATAATAAATGATATTTAGATATATTTATATATTATGTTATATTCCAATCTCTAGGGTTTTTTTTGGTATGAAAGGAATTTATGCAGAAGGACAAAAGAAGGAACAATTTATGTAATGTATTGATACTGTGATGGGAATCTGCATGCTTAGTACACTCACAGTCACATAAGATTTTTTATATATAAAAACTTTACAATAGTTGACAAAATAAAATAAAAACTTTACAATAAATTCTAATGTATTTTAGTATTTCAGTTTTTTGTTCCTTTTGGGTTTCAGTTTGATTTAATTGTTTTTTTGGTTTTTGGAGTTTGCAAACACTATTTCTTTTTCTTTTTTAATGTTGATTGATTGGTAGCAAAAAAAAAAAACTATATTCAAACTCATTTAAGGAAAGTGATCAGTTAAGAACTGATGCTGTATATACAAATGTAAAAATGGTAACAAATATAAGAATGTAAAAATGGTAACAAAAGCTTTTAAAGTACAAAACCTGTAGAATAATGGTAAAAGAGGGTTATTATACTGTACTCCTTCCACTTCAAAAAGATAATTTTCTGGAAATTATATGTTTTTGTAAAAGTGAGATATCTTCTACTCCTAATGCTTTTAGTATAATAAGTGAAGTTAAAATGTCATTTACATTTTTTCTTAATATGTGTAAGAAAAATTATTTTTGGATGAAAATTAGTGGGTTTTTCTTAATATGTGTAAAAAAACTCAAAACATCTATGACTTTGAATGATGCATTATTGTTGACAAAAAATTGGATAACATGCATTTACAAGAACTTGAAACTGATATAATGTTATAAAATTGAGGATAATAATTAAAATTTGCGAACTAGGATGACTAGTTTTTATTATATAAGACAACTATCGCTCACTTTGTCTAATCCATTTTAGAAAATAAATATATAAAAATTTATAGAAAGTTTTTAAATAATTTTTTTTTTGGCTGAAATATATATATTAAATTATAACATTAACGAAACAACTTGTTGAAACCCTAAATAAAGTGATAAATAAATGTAGAGATATTAGAGTCAAATGTTCGGAAATAATTTAATTTATAAATAGTAATAACTTTTGGGTTATATATCAAATATATATAAAGAAAAAAAAAATAATAATCTTTTTGTTAAAAAAAAACAAAATAATAATAGATGGACAGCTAGAGAAGGCAAGGGTTAGTCTCTGAGATAGAGAATGGACCAAAGAGTATAGGTTTTTCTTTAAAGCATCTAATGCTTAAATACTCACAAAGAGATTTGTGGACCACTTCTCTCTTCTTTGCCACTGAGATTTTTGCCCACAATTTCACACCATTTTCTTTTCTTTGTATCCAACTTGATCACTACTCTTAAAGTCTTCTCTAATTGATAGCCCTTTGATCCAATGGTTATTGCTACATTAAATTTTGTATCATTGATATTTGATCTTTCATTTGCAACCTTTGGTTATCAAGATGTGTAGCAAAACTTTATTGCAAAAGAAAATTAGTGGTATATTTTGTTAGTATTTCATATAATAGTAGATCAATTTGGTAATAGTTTCATAAACGTATTTCCAAGCATCTTTTTGGATATTGTGTTTTTTTTTTATGTAACAAATGTATTATATTCATTTTGGTGCTTTTTATTTATTTACAGATTGTGTCAGTGTATATATTGTGGTCTAAACTGGAGTTCAAATATATTGCAGCATTATTAATTATGCAAAATATTGGTGAAAATTTTCACATAACAAGATTTTTGTCCCAACAACATAAGGTTTGTCAAACCTACCCGTCGTCGAAAGCATCCCACTATTAAAGCCGCCTTTCGTCATTGCAAATGCAATTGATTGGCTGTTTTTATCTTAAAAAGATAAAATGTTACCAAATTTCAACAGATTGAATTTCGTATGTTTTAAGGCTATAAGTTTCTTCGACGAAATACAAAAGAAAAACTAAAATTCCAATATGAAACTAAACAAGACAACTGCCAAATCTATAACTTAAATTCCATCACATTGATTTTAAGTTTATTATATATTTCTATTGTTCGTAACTGTATATTAATATTTTACAAATATGTCTGAAATTTGTCAATGATTGTTACGATCTAGAGTTTTTTTTTTTTTTTTTTTTTAAAGTTTTTGNAGTTCTAGAGAATATTGGGATACAGATAAAAAGAAAGAGAGATTTTTTACAAAAATAGTCACTTTGTTTCAAGAAAAAAAATTACAAAATATAATTTAATTTGAGTAGTATATGTTATAGTTATAGCTAGATTTAGGAACATTGACATTAGTAAGAATATGCTATTACTAGTTTATACAAAAGTTTAACTCTGTAAGTAAGTGAAAGTAAAATTTATTTTTGTGAAAAAATATAGTTAAAGAACTGTCTTTAACATACCGTAAATATTATTCAAAATTATTTTTGTTTAATTTTTTCAAAAAGAAAGTGAGTTTTCGCATTATTAAATCAACCAAAACTATTATCTATAAACTATCTATATTCTTATAATATGGGGGATTTTGTAGTCAATGATGTCAGAAGATTTAGCATCTAACTGTGTGTGTGTATATATATATATATATATGTATATCTACATATCGTATATCATTTCTAATTAAAGTTCATTGTAAAAAGTACTCGTAGACGTATCATGCATCTTTATAAAAGTCGTTCCTGCATTTAACATATATATCTCTCTCCTAAATCCTAATCAAGATTTATCTATGAAAAAGTCATTTGTCCAAACATTAACTTAATCTTCATGATGGCAAAAAACAAAAAAAAAACAAAAACTACTGAATGATATAGATCGATAGGTTAATATTTTATATATAAAAGTATGGGTCTGAAAAGTTTATACGGAGTACAGAAACGAGGAAGAAGTAAAAGAATGTAAAGATGGTGATGAATGATGATGATGCTGATGATGATGATGGTGATGATGATGGTGATGATGAGATGATGATGGTGATGATGATGATGATGATGATGATGATGATGACGACGATGATGATGATGATGATGATGATGGTGGGACTTATCATTGTCATCCTTATACACACAGCAATGCCATATCCCTTAATAATTGAATCCTTATATACATATATATATATGTGTATGTGTATATGTTGGATACTTGTAACTTTATAAGGCTGCATTACGTCAAAGCTCTGCCACATTTTAATTTCAGTCTGTTCAAATTTGTATCCCATGTGCTTCTTTATAAAAATAAATTAGGTTGTTATATTGTTTTGTCATAAAGTCTCAATGTAAAATATAGCTACTTCACTATAAACCCTAACTTACTCAATATATATTAATCACCCCCTTTAAAGATTAATGTTCAGGAACTCAAGAAAATAGTGTCAAAATTGAGTCAAACCAACTTGATATCAAATAAGAGAGTTACAATTTATAGATAATCAGCTATCCGATATGATTTGATTTATACAATAACCAACCTATTTACTTAAAACAAACCGGACCTAATTGAAAAACAATATATAAGTAGTAAAAAAGGTTCTTCGACACTTTTCACTGCAAATCACTACAAGAAAACAAGACTAAAATCGACTGCAAATCTGACGAGTATTTTGCCGTCGGTAAAACATCCGATGGCAATCGATAGAAGACGACGAGACATTTAATATCCGTCGGTTGCCATAAAAAAACTATCTCGTCGGTTTTTGTGGATAATAAAACCGACGGCAACAAAGTTCTCGTCGACTACCGTTGGTTAAAAACCGACAGGTAACAAGGAAACGTAAAATATATATTATTATTTTTTTTATTGTAAAAAGGATATATCGGTTGCCGTCGACTAAAGAACCGATGGTAATCGACGGTGTTGAAATTAAAAAATATAAAATTTATTTTTATTAAATAAAATAGAACCCGTTGATTGAAGAACCGATGGTAATCGACGGCACATAATTTATTTAATAAAAATAAATTAAATATATTATAAAATTCATTTCCCTCAATTACCGTCGATTCCTCAATCGACGGACACCGATGAGAACGTAAGTAGTTATTACACGTGTTTCTTGAGACGACACTGTATGTAACCAATTATAGGTGACCGTAAGAAGCCGTTGGTTACCATCAAATTATTACCTATACATCTCACATACGAGTTTTATTTCTCTTCATCACACTCAAATTTGTAAATCAGAAAAAAAAATGTCAAACTCTAATTTTCAATCTTGGATGGACGGACCACGTCTCGATGAAGCAACATGAGAATTAACGGAAGAAAATGCTGATGGGTTGAAAACTTTTATGGAATTTTAGGTGTATCAAAGTTTACCGCTTGGAACGGGTAAGATGTATTGTCCCTGTATAAATGCCAGAATATGAAATATATCACTGTTAAAAACATCTGCAGTCATATTTATCGTAGAGATATTTTTCCAAGTTACAAAATATAGTATTTTCATGGGGAAAATGACTCGAGTGTTAACTTTGGAAGTTATAGTGGAGTTCGTAATGCTGATATAAGTGAGAAATTAGGCAACATAATAGATGAAGAAATAGATGGTAATCCTGGCAGTAGTGACATAGGTGGTTTAAGTGGTGAGATAGGAGTCCCGATGGAAAACAATGACGGTACATTCCAAATGGTTAACGATATAATTAGGGAGGATATACCAGTATTCACCGAGGCTAGAAATAGGTATGAAGAACCAAATGCCGATGCACATAATTTTTTTAATATGTTAAAAGCAGCGAAGAAGCCATTATATTTTGGTTGTAGCAAAGATTTTTCACCATTGTCGACAGCAGCTGAACTTATGAATATAAAAACATATTACAATTCACTGGAAAGTTATCTAGACAGGTTCACTGGTCATGTGAAGAAAATTCTTCCAACTATAACTCGTATGCGACATCATATAACGACATCCAGAAATTGGTTACTGGCCTTGGATTACTATATCAGATGATAAAGGTTTGTGAAGACAATTGTATAATCTTCTGGGGAAAGAATTTGAATGAGATCTGTTGTCGTTTTTGTAAGAAACCTCGATTCCAGGATACACGTGGGAGGATTCGGGTTCTATTCAAGAGGATGTGGTATTTGCCATTAGCTGACATGCTTAAGAGGTTATATCAGTCAGAACGCACAGTGGGGCCAATGAGATGGCATGTTGAACATAATTCAGCTGGTGAGATTACCCACCCTTCTGACGTAAAAGCATGGAAACATTTCAAATTAGTATATCCAGAATTTGCCGCGGAATCAAGAAATGTATATCTCGGTCTTTCCAAAGAGGATTTTAATCCTTTTGGGAAACATAGGAGACCGTACTCAGTTTGGCCGGTTATTATAACACCCTATAATCTGCCACCAGCGTTGTGTATGAAGCCAGAGTTCCTTTTTTTATCAGTTCTAATACCAGGGTCCGATCATCCTCGTAAATCGCTAGATGTATTTTAACAACCGCTTATTTACGAATTGAATGAGCTATGGGAGAGTGGCACAACTGCATATGATGTTTGTACAGCTCCAAATTTCTAGATGAAAGCGGTGTTGATGTGGACTATTAGTGATTTTCTACCTTATGGGATGCTATTAGGTTGGTCCACGCATGGAAGATTAGCTTTTCCTCTCTGTCAAGATAACATTGAAGCATTTCAGCTTAAGCACGGACGGAAGAGATCATGGTTTGATTGCCATTGACGCTTTCTTCCTTTGGATCATCCTTATCAGCATAGTAGATCATCGTTCACTAAAAGCAAGAAAATGTTGTATGGTCCATCACCTGAATCCAATGGCGCAGAAATATTAACGCAGCTGAGAGATTTTGATGTTGAGTCAACTACAAGATGTGGAGGAAATGGACATTGCCCTATCGGTGGTATTAAGGAGTATCATAACTGGCATAAGAAGAGTATTTTCTGGGAGTTGCCATATTGGAAAAATCACATGTTGCGACATTGCTTAGACGTTATGCACATTGAGAAGAACGTATTTGATAATTCAATCAACACAGTTATGAACATTAAGTTGAAACCAAAAGACAATTTGAAATCAAGGTTGGATTTACCAAACATATGCGATAGGAAGTCTCTACATATACGTGGGAACAACAATGTTGGACCAGTACCTATATTCAGATTGAGTAAAGAAAAAAGGTATGTAATTCTATTCCTGCGATTGATAATTTGTACTTATGAATATTACTGCACTTGATAATTTTTCCCATGTACGTAGGATGCTTTTTTTGATTGGATTAAAGAGGAGGTAAAAATTCCCCGATGGGTATGCTTCAAACCTACGAAACTGCGTTGATAGTAATGAAGGAAAATTCTATAATATGAAAAGTCATGACTGTCATGTAGTAATGCAACGACTATTCCCCTTTGCGTTTGTCTACTTGCTACCTAGAAATATACATGAAGCACTAGCAGGTACAATCATATCATCCAAAAAACGAGATCAATTGTATATTTATTTAAGTAAATGAAATACCTATTTATCTTATATAAGATCTTGGGGCATTTTTTGTGATCTATGCTCACAGACTCTTATGCTAGACGAAATACAAAATTTGAATGATAAGATTCTAATAATCTTATACAATCTAGAGAAAATATTTTCTCTTTCCTTTTGACGTAATGGAACACCTACCTATTCATCTTTCTCATGAAGCTAGTAATCTCATTAAATTCATTACCAATCATATTACATAATTTAATTTATATAATTTCTAAACTGCACATATGATTTGTTTACTAGAGCTTGGGGGTCCGTTCAATATCGGTGGATATTTAACCAAACAAATGACCAAAATACAACTACGTTATTTAAAACTTAACAACAAAAACACAATGCCAATGTATGTAAATTTTTAATCACAAAAAAGTTAAATAACCACTTCATGAATAAACCAATCAAGTGTACAGTTAATACACTTGAATTGTAATTTATAACCATGTCAAAACTCAAATACTTCTGCTAGTTTACATTATGCATATACATTTAGAATGTTTTAGTAAAATTTATACAATATATAAAGTAAAATCAGATTATTCGTTTGAAAGATATATGTTCAAGCTGAAGAAGAAAGTTAAAAATTTAAGCTGGGTGGAGGGTTCAATTGTTGTCTAATATATCAACGAAGAAACAACCAACTTTGCTTCGTTATACTTTCCAGCACATGTTGAAAGATGAAAGACATGCAAGGAATGAAGCTCAATTTGCCCAGAGTCAAGCTCAGATTGCCCGTTTATTGCAATTGCTCGAACCTTGGAGTTTACCGAATGATAACGAGACCTAGAACCCGGACTTTTAGTTTTAGATCTAATATTTTATTTGTATATAAATTTTATTATAACATAAACTTTTATTAATTTATACTTTATTTTCATTTAATTTTTTGGTTTTAAATATATTAAGATAAATAACTATATAATAATTATAATTATACAAATTATTTTAAAATATATATAAATAGCTGTTGTTTTCCATCAAAGATACAACCGATAGGAACAACCGATGGTGACCGACCTTCTATTCTCCAACAGCAAACGATAGCATTTCACCGACTGCCATCGACGGACTCCAACACCATGCAAACCGATGGTAACCGATGGTAACAAACTGACAGTAACCGATGGCTGCCTAACCGACAGTCACCAATGGAGGCTTCCCGACGGTAACCGATGATAGCCTCACTAATGGTTATCGATGATCGGATGACCGACAGTAATCAATGACACTGATCTCCGATAGTAACCGAAGGTTACATCACAACGGAAGCCAACGACTCTAAGCTGTCGGCTGCCATCAGTTTAACCGATGGTACCGACCGAAACCTTAAAACCGATAAAGTTGAAGCGATAATCATTTCCCACCGGATGCTGTCGGTTTTACTTCTTAGTCTTCCAAGAGACAGGAGAATCACCTAACATGACAACATATGCACTTAAAGAACATCTTGTAAGAGGACATGATGCCCAGTCTAAATCACACTACACTGTTAGAGAAAGATCAGCATCAGATTTTAAAAGAATTCTAGTACCTGGCAATCCCTTCAAGTACTACACCACTCTCAATGCTGCAGTCCAATGAGCTTCCTTAGGATTATGCATATATTGAGACAATACATGAATAGAATAATTGCAATCTGGTATAGTACTAGTCAAATAAATCAAACGAGCAATAAGGCTTCTGTATTTTGTTGGGTCAATCAACAATGGTCCATCATCCTCTGTGAGTTTTAGATTTGCTCTAGAGGAGTCCAAACTGGCCGAGATCCCAAATGACCACAGTTGGCAATGATATCTAAAGCATACTTTCTTTGTGAAAGAAAAATACCATCTTTCCCTCTACTAACTTCGATGCCCAGAAAATACTTTATCTTTCTCAAATCTTTCGTTGACAAACAATTGCTAAGATAGTCCTTGAATTTCTGAACAAAGTAGTTGTCATTTCATGTTATCAGAAGATCATCAACGTAAACCGGAAAATCTGATCTCTTTACCATTCTTTGTATAAGAGAAGAATGAGTAGTCATCGTAAGATTGGGTGAATCCAAACCAAAGAAGCGAATCTGAAAACTTCTTGAACCAACATCTTTGAGCTTGCTTCAGTCCGTACACAGATTTCTGAAGACGACATACCTTGTTTGGATGTGTATGACGAAAACCTTGAGGAAAATTCATGTACACCTCCTCTTCTAGATCACCATGAAGAAACACATTATTAACATCCATTTGTAAAATGTCCCATCCTCTAGCAGCAACTAAACGAAGAAGAGAACGAATGGTAATCATTTTAACAACTGGAGTAAAAGTCTCTTAATAGTCCTTGTCTTCTATCTGATTGTTGCCAAGAATAACTAATCGAGCCTTGTACCTCTCCACTGTACAATCTGTATTGTACTTGGTTTTATAAACCCTCTAAGATCCTAAGGCACCTCTATTTGGTGACAGATCAACAATATCCCATGTTCTCTATACTTCTAAAGCAAGGATCTCCTTTTGTATAGCATCATTCCACACTTCATTTCTGACTACTTCACCATAGTGTTTATGTTCCACATTCTCCAATATCTTTGTCAGATAATTCCTGTGAGTAGATTAAATTTTGTCATCCAAAATAAAGCTTGTGAGGGGGTAGAGAGATGTACTTGTTCTCTCAGTCTCAACATGATCCGAATTCAAGTCACACTTCGCATTGTATTGGTAATAATCCTTCAGTTTGACAGTTGGTTGAGGAATCCTTGAGGAGCGGCAAACTATTTTTGAGGTAGAATTTGTTCCAATGTAGTTGGGAGCAACAATAGAATTAACTAGAGGTTGTTGAACTGCAGGCTCCGCATTTGATGATGGAACTGTAGGTAACACACCTGCAGAAGATTGATTACGATCATTACTAATAGTTTTAGAATTAGAATGCATAGCGGATGCATTACGTAACTCATTAATTGAAGTAGAAGAAGATATATCCAAGGTTGGATGATTATGTGCAACTTTGATACTAATGGAACTAGTATTTGGAGGCGTTTTAGAAGCTCCACTCGTCCTGGAACCAGTACTTGCAGGAACTTCAGCAACTCCACTCTCCCTTAATCTAGTATATGCAGGAATTTCAGCAACTCCACTCCCCCTTTCTGCGATGTTCTGTGTAGTTATATCTCCCATTGGAAGCCAGTCTTCATCAGTTAAATAACTAGCTATGTACTGAATAACATCATTTGTCAATTGATCTGCAAAATGGTATACGTCTTTACGAAAAACAAAAAATTTATTTAAACGTAAATCAAAGACTTTCCATCCTTTCTAACCAAAAGAATATCCAATGAAGACACACATTCCGCTCCTTTCATCAAAATTATCTATATTGGTTTTAGAGTGATGAATGAAACATGCTGAACCAAAGACATGAAGGTGACTGTAATTTGGTTTCTTCCCGTAAAGAACTTCATAAGGAGTCTTACCACTGAGAAAAGAACTTGGAGTGAGATTTATTGAGTGTGTTGCTGTCAAGGTTGCTTCACCCCAAAACATTATTGGAAGAGAAGATTGAAAAAGAATAACTCTAGCCACATTTAATATGAGTCTATGCTTCCTCTCTACTCGACCATTTTATTGGGAGTATAAGTGCAAGAGGTCTGGTGAATCACACCCTTGCTCTTGAAATAACGAGCAAGACACATAAATTCGGACACGTTGTCACTTCTCACAGTTTTAACTGATTTCCCAAAATGTTTCTTTGTGTAAGACATAAACTCTTTCAAGACTCCTCAAACTTCAGACTTTGTCAATAACAAATACGTCCACATTGCACGAGAACAATTATCAACAATTGTCAAAAAATAGACAGCACCACAAGAAGAAGAGGTTTTGTAAGGACCCCAAACATCAAAATGAATCAAATAAAATGGAACTTCTTCTTTATTAACAATATTCTGAAAAACATTTCGAGTTTGTTTTGCACGTAAACAAGTATCACAAGAAGAAGAAAATGTATTAGACTTATTAGAAAGAAGAGGAAGATAAGAAAGAGCTGCTGCAGATGCGTGTCCAAGTCTCAGATGCCACAAGTTGCTATCATTAAAACTCAAAACAGAATGCAATTTAACAGCATCTAGAATCAGATAGTAGACACCATCTTGCTCTCTACCTTCTCTACTCATCATCTTCAAGGAAAGGTCCTGCAGGACACACACAACATCAGTAAAGAGTGCTACAAAACAAGTTTCTTTAAGCAGTTTTGCTACTGAAACTAGAGTACAATTAAGAGAGAGAACAAAAAGAGCATTTGATAAGGTTATAGAAGAAGAAAGAGTAAGAACTCCTGAATGAAAAGCAAAAGTTTTGCTTCAATCAGCAAACCCAATAGCACGAGGAGTTGTTTGTTGAGGATTATGAAGTAAAGCACAATGTCATGTCATATGGTTTGAGGCTTGAGAGTCTATGATCATATCACCTAAACTGTCCTTACCTGACAGTTTGTCTGCATCAACATTGTTCTATTTTTCATTGAGAAGATTCTGCAACATTTTCCATTGGCCTACAGTAAGCTGTGGGAAAACAGATCCATTCAAACTAGTAGCATGAGTTGTACGAGCCATAGCCACATGCTTCTTGTCACGAGAAGATCCCTATCCTTTCTGTTTTCCAGACTTGGATCTATCTTGTTGTTTGATTTCTCAACCCAGCAATCTAGAAACCTGACTATGTGCCAACAATCCTTCTTCTCATGCCCTGATCTACCACAGTGAGAACCAGAAGAATTACGCTCAATAAGAACTGAGTTGTTCTTATTTCCTGTTTCATATTTATACACATTACGAGTATCACCCTGAATCACAAAACCAATAGCATTTTGTTGACTCTCTCTCTTAGTTACTGAATTGATTCATCACTCCTCTATAATAATCCTTGAATATGCTTCCGCAAGAGAGGGCAAAGGATCAGAACCAATTATCCCAGTACAAACATTATAAAATTTGCTATCATCTAGACCCATAATAAACTAATGAAGCTTCTCTTCCTCTCTTTCTTTTGAAATTGAAGAAATAGCACCACATGTACAAAGAGGTAGTGGTCGATACATTGCAATTATTCCCACAAAGAACAAAGGCGACCATAATATTCAATTACGGATCTTCCATTTTGTTTGCAAGAACTAATTGTTCTTTAACTTGATGAACTCTTACAATATTTCCAATTGTGAATCGTTATTTTGGTTCTTTCAGAGTTGACAAGCATCTGAGATAAAGGTTATAGTAGACTTTACCTTTGGCTCAAATGATGCTCTTATCCCTCCCACAATCATGGAAATGACAGTAATCCAATTCTCATAATTCAGATCTGTAATTTCAGGTTTACTCAAGACTCCATTAACGAAGCCAAGTTTTTGCTTCGCCTGCAACGCATTTAAGAACTCTACGAACCATTCACTGTAGTTGTCACCATTCAATAAAATCGATGAAATCAAAGCTCCATGATTATCAAAGCTGGAGAGAAGATACGGCGATACTTCCACCATGCTCGGAACAACGGCTCGGGTGACCACTGGTACCATATTTTCATTATCACCGTCAGACATTGAAGAAGAAAAAGCAAGAAATAAAAAAAAATGAAAAATTGGTTAGAATCGATCTGCTCTTGATACCATATCAAAATTAAGTCACACTAACTTGATTTCATTGAATAAGAAAGTTACAATTTATAGATAATCAGCTATCCGGTCTGGTTTGGTTTACACAGTAACCAACATAAACAATTTATTGACATAAAACAAACCAGGCATATTTGAGAAACAATATACAAGTAGTGAAACATGTTCATAGACACTTTTTACTGTAAATTCAACACACCTCAACATTGGAGCTTCATATACCTCAATAAACACATATTAAGGAATTTTAGGAGTATATATAACTCTAGATGTTTGCGAAATTTGAAAGTTTAAGCACACTAACATCTACAAATTAATACATCCATAAATCAGTATACTTTAGATTCTAAACTAAGTTTTTGGTTTAATTACTATATTTTTTTTGTCAACTCAGATCATAATATTATGAAAACAGAAGGGTTACAACAATAAACCATTAGAATACTCTCTAACATTACGAGCGAGAGTATCGGCCATATGATTTAAAGATCTTGGAATTAAATGTAAAAAGAACAGATGGAAAAGAGATTTCAACCTAGGAAAATCCTCTTGATAAGGACAAAACGCCGGCCACTCTTCCTGATCCATGAAGATCTTCACCACATCTGCACAATCTGTTGTAAAAGCCACTTCTAGAAATTGGAAGGATATAAGAGACTCCATTGCCCAAAGCAAAGCTTCAACTTCTGAATGAAGGGCAGAGAGACTTCTTCTAATACCACGAGCACCCGTGCTTACACCTTCGACTGAATCTGGAAAACATATCCATCCAATTCCTGACACCACTTCCGAGCTCTTCCAAGATGCATCAACATAACACCTAATGCCTGTGAAACTCTGGTCTGAAGTTGATGGAAAAGACCACTGAGGTCTTAATAAGGAACACGAAGGGCTCGGTTGGGGTTTGACTGCAACACTAGATCTGGCACTTTTCCATTCCAACATATCCTCGTTTGCTTGAGTTATTATCTCTCTAGGATCTCTACTTGTACGTGAGAAACAATTATCATTTCTTGACTTCCAGATATGCCATATTAACCATGGAAATATTCCGACATCTATTTGGTCATTTATCCGCCAAAAAAGATAATCCAAGTTGTACCATATAGATTTTCCAGGGAAAACATCAATAGTTTAATTACTATATCTATAAATTATTAAAATTTATAGTTTCGGTAGTAATTATAGATCAAGTTTTATTTTTTTTGTCAACAAGTAACTATTAAATCGACAACAGTTCAATCTATAGTCTAAGCTTTCTAATTAGAGCTGGATAGCATTTGAGCTTACCACATATCAGAGACAAGTCAAGTAGACCACTTTGGCAATTATAAAAGTTTGACTATACATCAATATTGATAAATCTCTAAAAGAAACCTAGAGAATTTAATTAGAAGTATGGTTATAGATAAGTAGGCATTCATTTATAACCATACATAAATCTCAAAAAAATCACATAATCATATTATTTATTCGTAAGAATATGTCATAACTACCAATTATAGTAAATTCTATTTTTAGTTAGGTAATTAGACATTTTTGTCTTTTGATGTGGGAACACATATTCTTGGATCCAAAACTTACAACACAACATGTCTTTGAATCAATAATCAATAAAACATTTTAGGTCAAAAGAGCATCTTTATAGTCTCTCCCCCTCAATTATTTTTAACTTATATATATATATATATATATATATAAACACTATACTGTCTCTATCTCAACGTTGAAGATTAATATCATAAAAATCAGCAAACTCCTCCTACACGTTTCCTTGGCTTATAAATAACAAAATTCATGTCCTTTATTTACCAAAGTCGAGTCCAAATAATTATATAGTATTATTAACATGTCAGAAATGATACAATAATTATATAGAATTATCCACATCTCTCAATATGTAGTAGAATTATTAACATATCAGAAAATTTGAACTGTTAAATTAATATTTAGAACAATATTGTTAAAATAATATTCTTTAAAAAAAATGCCTCCCAACGTAACATAATATGATATTCTACATGTCAGAAAAAATTACTTATAAATTTACCAAATAACAAACTGTGTGCATGTACTATAAATAGAAAATTCACAATTTGTTAAACCAATCACAATTTTCAAATATCTTCTTACTTTATTCGTTAGCAAGCTGGCTAACTTTTGGATTAATACATTCGAATTGGTTCTTTTTTTGTGAATTCATGTTGAAACTTAACCCAATTAGTGAGTATCGAATTACGGTGATCCGTTAAACCTATAATCGAATAAAAATAGTATAGAATTATAGTGATATAGACATCTGTAAATTTCCACAGAATTTAATTTTTCTTTGACAAGTTGGTCTTAAGCTATCACAATCAGACCGTGTACAGAGTCCTAAGTGGAACTACATACAAAAATTCTCAAACAAATGATTAATAAGAAAGAAAGAAAACAAAAAATCCAAATTTTGTATACCATTGCCTTATGTGATACCAACGGATCAAAAGATCCACATCTCTCAAAGACTAGAAGAGAATCAAAACAACCAAGGAGCTGAAAACGGTGTCGTTCGTTATCTAATACTACTACATACGTACGTACACGAGAGATATAGCTTAAGAACGTCTAGTTTCTTTTTTTTTGTCTTTTGGTATTGAGCCGTCGTTTTCGGGTCTGAACGTCAGTAAATGCAGAAGGCTCATGCTGAGACAGACAACGACATGTCCTTGTAAGAGACAACACCAAAAGGAGAGTTAAATCTCTCCAAAAAGTAATTTATTTTACTACATAAATACATACACACTGATGATGATGCTGACATAATGACATACATTACATAACTGCTCCTCCTTTTTGTATTATTGATGCAGAAAAAGTGTCTTCTGAGTTTGCTGCCACTGAAACTACTCGTTTCTCTCTGTGTTTTAACTGCTACAATAACAAACCACTCTCTCTTTCATTTTTGCCAATTTTTAAAGTAAAATTCACGGGTTAGTATAAGACAACAAAATTTAATAATATACTGTTCTATATACCAAGACAAGGATTGGCTTTTTTGGATTTGAGGGAAGTAAAGGACGTACGCATAAGTTTGACACATTGACTCTTTTTTTTGTTTTTGGTTTGTAATATTCATTTGGATTCTTATACTTGTCGGTAAGTAAAATAGACTCGAGGGTTTGAGAGGAGACAAAGGGGAAGATATAAACCTGCAAAAGGAAGAGAAAATGCAGTAAGAAAAGTTACTGTAATGAAATAGTGAATTGCCTTTTATTGTCTGGAGAGCAATAAGCAAAAAAAGCGGGACAATAGACAATAATATTATTGCAGATTATGTTTTTCGAGCTTTGCACCTCTAGAAAAATATTGAAAACAAAAATAAAGAAGAAGAAAAGCAAATCGCTTGACTCAAAACTGTGGCATGCAGTGAAAACATTTGGCTGATACTGGCTATTCATTAGTATCAGATGAGATTATATACAAAAACATGTTAGCTCATGATAAAGCCAAAGACACTTATTTGAATTCTCAAATACACCTAAGTGAACTTAGTATGGCAAGAACTCGTGAGAGAGTACGGAGGAGATAAATCATACAGCTATCTTCAAATTAATCATCTATTTATATTACCATTATTTCTCATGATTCTATATGTAAATATTCAGTAAACTAAAGGAACAGTAAGATGCTTAGGTTTTTATATGGGTTATTAAAAAAAAAGAAAGAAGATGATTGTGCTGTGTTGACTGTTAGTTTCTTTAACCTGAGATGATAATTTAGAAAACCTATTAATAGATAAACTAAAAACCAGGCTTTCTCTCACACATATAGTAAGATATAGTACTTACTAAACTAAAAATATATATTGTACATACTGTTTAGTTTCTCGACACTAGAGTAAGCTATTCACAACACAAACATGATCTAGAGAATGACCAATATAACACTCGTACTCTCAGTAAAACTGTACTGAAGCATGAAGATAGAGATACAAAACCTGCAAGTCTACATAATATACTGTGACCTAAAGGAACCAATGTACCAAGTTATGGGCATTAAAATCACAAAGTGAAATCTCCAGTGAAAGTCACACACATATATCAATCAAAAACTTCATTACAAGAACTCGAGGAACTCTTTTGAAAACCAAATTACCTAAACCTCATAATGGACTTTCACTATGTATCATTTAACACACAAATGCGCATTTGCTTAGATTAATAGAATCGGATCACACATATAACATTTTGATAGAAACCTAAACAGCTTTAATGAGGCCAGCAAATTCTCATCGATTCCAAAATGGCCGAGCTAAATCGTATTCCTCACCATGCGGGTCCAAGTGAACCATATCTTCTACGCCATCACCGGAACAACTACTCTTCGTGCTTGTATACCATACTCATATCTAGGTGGGTAAAAAACTCGGTATGACCCAAACCCAATGTATAAAAACCACACGTTCGAATTTTTCAACGGAATTTTGGATTATCCATAAAAGCTCATCATATTATGAGTTATTTGTGATTATCGGTGGGTACCGAGTTTAATTGTTCATTATTTTTGTTTATAAAATTTTAAAAGTAAATTTGTTTGTTATTTAAAAATAAAAATAATTAGTTTTTTTATATAAAATTTACAAAGTAAATTTGTTTGTTATTTAAATTTAAAAGCAAACTATGACTAAACAATAAAACATTTATTTTGAAATAATATATTAAGAATGATATTCTATATCCCACTTCAAATTCTATATTTAAAAGAAAAGTATTTCCAATGGTGTTCTATTTCTTACACTACAAAAAAACACTGTGGAATCCGACGGCCAATCCCGTCGGATTCCGTAGGAAATGATGGAAAACCGATGGAAAGTGATGGAAATTTGTGGTCGGCGTAGCGTCGTTGGTTTTGAAGAGTTTGGTCGGTGACCGTGGGTGAAACCGATGGAAACTGACGGACATCGATCGTAGGTATCCGTTGGTTAAAGACCATGAGTTATCATAGGTTTGGTGTTCTGTCGGTTACCGTCGGGGTGTCATCCGTCGGTAACCGTTGAATTATACACCCGTCGATTACGATCGAAGATACGGTCATCAGAATCCGTCGCTCTCCTCGTTGTTGGTACCCGTCGGCTACGATTCCGTCGGATACCGTCAGTTTTTGAAACCGTCAGATTCTGTAGGTCGTTTCCGTAGCAAGCCATAGGATTTTTTCAGTCGGCTTCCGTCTGTTTATTTCCGATGGAAGCCAATAGAAAATATTATTTTTATATAAATTATAAAATAATTTTTCTATTTATTTGATTTGTCAAATTCTAAAAATAATTTTTAAATTGGAAATAATATTTATATTAATAAAATTATAAAATTATAAACAAAAAGTAATAAAAATATATACAAATTATTAAAACACTAAAACTATAATTGAAAGTTCGGGTCTTGGGTTTGACTATCTTCAGGTAAACTTCAAGGTTAGAGGAGTTCGAGTAATCGCACTATTTGAGCTTGACTATCGGCAATTTGAGCTTGACTATCGGCAATTTGAGTTTGACTTTTGGCATACCTTGCTTCATGCAGCTCATGTCTTTCGTCACTCTCTCGGAGTCTATCCATCATGTTGGTTTGGTTGGCCCTGAGAGTCACAAGCTCATGTCGCTCTTGCTGACTAAGACCGAATCCTTGAGTTAGGTCTACTCCAGCAGGCTGACCATCAGCGGTAACAAGTTTACCAATGCCTAGTCGTCGATCCTTGGTGCAAGGATTTTCCTATAAAAAAAATTAATTAGACATTTCTTATAATAATTTTAATAACAGCAAAAGACCATATTTGGATATAAAGAATACCTCAACGACGATATGGTAGACGGTTTCTCGAGGAAGTGGAGCAGATGCGCTAGCTCCGTCCTGAGTCATCTGCGTTTGGAGCTCCTCGGTCCTCTCCTCCACCCTTTCAACCACCTCCAACACATTTGGGTTCTTGATCCTCCTGGATTTCTTTCCAGTGTGACAACCCTTCATTAGGCTGAGCCAATCAGGTACGCATCCATTTTTGGCAGTCTACAAAAATAAAAATAATTGTCATCAGAGTATTGGAAGTATAATAAGTAAATAAAGTACATATATTTAAATTACCATATCGCGCTCAACGCGCTCAAATGTATGACATCCGGTGTTGTGGGTACCCGGTGCCTTCGCTGTCACTTCTTGGCCACCTCAGCGGTTCTTCTTGTTGCGTTCCAAAATCTTCTTTGTGGCGGGAGAAGTCCAATACTCAACGAACTCCTAGAAGCGATCCTTTGGGCACCCATACGGTTAGGTAGATGTGTCCTTCTCCTACGCAGTCTTCCAGGCATAGACGTGGTTACTGTACGAGACACTGCATTGCTCCTCAAACTTTTTCCTAACTTTAGCTGTGTTCTCGACGGCCCAATTAAAATTTTGCTGGTTGATAATTATGACGATAAATAATTACGTTGTAAATTTAATAATCTAAAAAAATAAAAATAAAAAATGTTAAGTAGTAAATAAATCTAATACCGCAAATAATTTGAACCACTGGTCCTTAAGCCACAACGAAAATTTGTTGTAGGTAAGGTATGCGTAGTAGAGTTGTTCATGTATCATGTTCTTTACGTAAGTAATAATCTCGCATTCGATGCGAAACCTATAATAAGCGGTGTAATTTATTTAAAAATAGATGAATAGAATAAAATTATTTCAAATAAAAAAAAATTTATAAGAATAAATACCATGTCGAGTTTTGGACTTCGAGGTTAGGATCGAGGAATTTTAAATGACCTCAACCCGGACTCGTAAGAATCTGCTCGATCGTATTCATCGGTGGCGGGGCATTAGAAGGCCCAGCCTGCGTATCAGACACTCAATCACAGGTGATCTATGAGATGGATTCGGAGTACGATCTGAATAGTGCTACGATGGTTGACAAGGCCGTAATCTCTGGAAGACGTCGTACGAGATGTCCCTAAAATAATATAAAATATTATTATAATATATATGCTCTTAAAAATAATTTACTAATCTTATATGTTTTAAAAAAACTTATATACTTAAAGGAATGTAATTGGAATTTACTATACATCTATCTATTACTAATATAGAATTTATTTAATTTTATGGTCTCTTTATAATATATATATATATATATATATGTAAATATATATAATTACTATATTACAAATTACATTTATTAAAAATTTGATTTATTTAAGATATACAGTTATAGTATATATAAATATATATATATATTAATATATAAAAACATATTTATATATATAATTTTATATATATATAGATATATATTATTTAATGTAATGGTTTCCATATTTATATATACATATTTATACATATATATATATATATATACATATAAATATATCTTATTATATAAAGAAAGGTTTCTCAAATTAGCAATTAGGAGGATCTTTTCCACGTGTCATATCCAATGATCCAAAATTTTCCTGGATTTATTTATTTTTTTAAAAAATAGATAAAATATATCTTTAAATAGATTTTTTCAATATTTAGATAATCCTAATCAAAAAAGAATTCGTGACAGAAAAGAAATCTTAATCTAAAAGGAAATCGGGAATATTGATTATTACAAAATTAATTTTAAGAAAAAGTAATTTTTATTACTAATCTTATTATATAAAGAAAGGTTTCTCAAAATTAGCAATTAACAGGATTCTTTCACGTGTCAGATCCAATGATCCAAAATTTTCCTGAATTTATTTATTTTTAAAAAACTAGATAAAATATATATATTTAAATAGATTTTTTCAATATTTAGATAATCCTATTCAAGAAAGAATTCCTAACATAAAAGAAATTTTAATCTAAAAGGAAATCGGGAATATTAATTGTTAAAAAATTAATTTTAACAAAAAGTCATTTTCATTACTAATCGTATTACATAAAAAATATTATATTAAAAATTTATTTTTACAAAAGGAAGTATTATTATTATTATCTTATTATATAAAGAAGGGTTTCTCAAAGTTAGTAATTAAAAAGATTCTTCCATGTGTCAAATCTAACGATCATATTATATAAAGAAGAGTTTCTCAAAGTTTGTAATTAAAAAGATTCTTCCATGTGTCAAATTCAACGATCATAAATTTTTTAGTGATATATTTAAATCAATAAAAAATAATTGTAACTATATCATAGTATATTTATATCTATTTAAAATCATATTATATGAAGGAGCCAAATCCTAACCTAAAAAAGAATAGTAAATAACTAACAATATCATAATTTTAAAATAATACTAATATTTTTCATATTAATAGAAAATTTATACTCATTAAAATAATTATAAAAATTATATCTATTTATAATAATCATAAAGTAAGTATTATATATATATATAATTATCTATATATAATAATTACAAAGTAAATATTATATATATATATAATTATCTATATACATTAATCTACCGATATTACAAAGATCTTACTTATAAATTAAATATTATATATAGATAATTATCTATATAGATATTAGTCAACATCGAATATCCTATTATATTGGTAACATATTGGTAACAAAGTATATTGGTAAGATAATTATCAAGTAAGATTGGTAGCAAGTTAAATATAAAATAACTATCGATATTAGTTTTTAATAAGATACAATTATCGACTTAGGTTAGTTTTTTATATATATCTTTGATCTTAATCCTAACAAAAAAATATGATCCTAAATACCTAATTTTAACAGAAAATAATTAGTTAAATATATCCTAGATAAATATGTGTATATANTATTAATCTCTATATATACATAAACATATAGACAATTTTTTTAACTCTTTTCAACTTTTCTACCTTTCTTCAACTTAATTATTTCTCTTTTGTTTACATTCAACGCAATAGGCAAATAATAAAAAGGTAAACATTTAAAATTAAATGTATCATTATTTTGTTTTACAA
>OVBA01000191.1:0-86969 GCA_900406435.1 Lepidium aucheri
TTATAAGGTGTTTATAAAAAATTTATAAGGTGTTTATAAAAATTTATAAGTTATTTATAAAAATTTTATAAAGATTTATAAGCGCAATTATAAAAAAAAATTTGGCGGAAAATTTTTTTTTTGGCGTGAATTTTTTGTTTTCTGTAAATTATTTTTTTCAAATTCCATGAAAAAAAATTTTGGCAGGAAATTTTTTTTTTTACGGAAAAAATTTGTAACAATTCTATTTAGGGTATTTTGGTTATTTTGTATTAATGAGGGGCATTTTTAAAAAGATAAATGTTAAGGGGTATTTTTAAAAGGGGTACACCAAAAATGTATTTCTCAAAATTCCTCTTTAAGTTTTGCAACATTATAATTTCATATATAAACTTTTTTTGTTTTGTGTCATTTCGATTTTTAGGCTCATTATTTTTCAGAATTTTAGATCCGTATTTTAAACCCTCATTCATTTAAAGTTTTAAATTTTAAAACTTTCTAATTGTTATAAATTTATAATATTTAGTAAACTTGAAATAATATTATCTAAGATATTCAAAATTATTAAAAAGTTTATTTTAGTATAACTTAGATTAGTTTTATATACATTTGATTAATAAATTTGATTTTGTTTCTATTTTATTAATATATATTACTTTAATTTTTTTAATTAAAGGATTGATTTGAATATGAATATCCAATTAATTATATTCAATAATTATAATATTTAAATATTATCAATGTATATGTTAGAAATTCAAGGTATATTCATGTCTCTTACACTTAAAAGTTTGTTTCTAAATCGATTAACATATAATATTTTAAAATTTAAATAAGGATAAGTAATATTTTACTTTATATATACATATATATATATATACTCTGTTTTTAAACTATATATTCTTGTTATAGATATTTCATAGCGAGATATGAGATATATTTATTCCAATAAAAGTTGTATATATATTGAATATAGGAGACAAATTTATGAAATATTTATTATATAGGGTTTGATGTATTATAAATTTTGTATATATATTTTTTTCATTCGTGTCATTTAAGTTTTTTAAATCATGTTCTTTTAAATTTTTAGACCCGTATTTATTTAAGATTTTTACCCGCGTTCACTTAGAGTTTTAAATTTAATGTTTTTTCATTTTTTATAAATTTATAATATTTAGTAAACATAAAATTAAACGATTGATTTAAATATAGAAATATCTAATTAATTATATTCCATACTTATAACTTTCAAATATTATCAATGAATACGTTAGAAATTCAAGGTATGTTTCATCCTTATATGATTGAAACTTTATTTCTAACTTAGGTAACAAATGAAGTTTTAAAATTTAAATAAGGATAAGTAATCTTTTACATTATATATATATATATACTATGTCTCTAAAGTATAAATTCTTGTTATATTATATTATAATGAAAATATGAAATATATATACCTATATAAAATTTAATAGTATCTATAAAATCAATAGCATCTCAAAAATAATTTACATAGAATTTAAGTTTTGCAACATTATGATTTTCATATAAAAAATTTTTTATTCTCATTTGAATTATTTTCATATAAGTTTTGAGACTCATTATTTTTTAGATTTTCAGATCCGTACTCATTTGAATTATTATACCCGCGTTCATTTAAAGTTTTAAATTTAAAATATTTTCATTTGTTACAAATTCGTAATATTTAGTAAACATGAAATAATATTATCTAAAATATTCAGAATTATTAAAAAATTTATATTTTAAAATAACTTAAATCAGTTTTAAATATTTTTGATAATATCAAAAATATTCAAATTTATTAGATAAATTTAAGTATTTTAGAAATTTTTTATTGCATGGTAAAATTTAAAATATTCCAAACTCAAAATAAATAATTAATAAATATTAGGTTCGTTACAAGTGACCTTTAGTAAATATATATGGAAAATAATGTAACCCAAAAGAAAAAAAGAATTATTATGGATTGATAAAAACCAAAGATTTAAATTTAATTTTATTTACTTTTATGTCTTCATATTAGTTATTAAATAAATAACAATATATCCTTATAAATATAAGTATATTCGTTTACATTTAATTTTTTAGTATTTCAGAAATTTGAAAAAACAATATAACTGGATAAATATAAGACATTTATAATTTTTACAAATGATAGCCTATATATAATAATTAAATATTAATTAGTTAAAAACTACTATATATAATAATTATATTTTAAAATATAATAATATACAATATGACATATTAAACCAAATTATATAATTATTATATAATAATGTTTAAGAAATATAAATATACTAAAGCAATATTAATTTATTTTTAAAATCTCAAATATTATTTAGTGTATACAATTATATATATATATATACTATTTTGATACTTAATATTTTTATAAAAATATTAAATATGAGTAAGAATACTACAAAATGTTTCATTATGTATATACAATTAAATTTAAAAAATAAGAACCATAAAATATGTTTTATGTATATTATGGAATATATTGAATTAGATTTTATTGTATTTAATTAAGAATTTTGAATATGGAAAATTCTATAATTTGAATGTCAAATGAATATGTAATAAATTAAAAAAAGATTCAATATAGATGCATTAGATAATCTATATATATTTCTGGTTTTTAACTATAAATGCTCGTTATAAACATTTAATATCGAAAATTTTTCAAATCATAAGTGAAAATTTTAAGTTTCAAAACAATGATAAGAATATCCATTTTTGTGGTAAATTTAATCAGTTTTATTTATTTTTATATATATAATTGTATATAGGAAAAATTCTGAAAATATATATTTCATATTTGTAGGAATTTTTAAAGAGAGAACATTTATTTTATATTTTTATTGGATTCTAACATTTGAAATATTTCAAAATTAAAATGAATAATTAAGAAATGTAAGACATATATTCAGGATTGTAAATATATATATGAAATAATAAAATTAAAAATATTTAAGATTAAAAAAAAGATAATTATATATATTGCTTTGGATTGTACTCAAAAAATATTTTTATTTTTCTAAATATAACTTTAGTCGTTTAAATATAAATATAAAGTTACATATAATTAAATTAGATAATATATAATTTATGGAAATATTCTATTTCCAAAACATTGAGCTATATTATATAATATATATATATATATATATAGTTTAATAACTTCAACTATATAATTTTATATATATGTTTTATGAAAATAAAAATATTTTAAAAAATTTGAATATGAAAATTATATATTTTTAAGATTTAAATACATATTATATTGTCATTTTTATGATATAAAAATAAAGAATTCATATTAAAATAATTTCTTATTAAAATAAACAAATAAAAACTCTTTTAAAATAAAAACAGAATATTTTTATAATTTACACTTGAGAAAACAATACAAAAAACTTATTTATATTACCTTGTTGAAGTTGTTGACCATATTATTTATAAACTCTAGTTAAACATTGTTGCAACTTATTGGGTGTTTACAAGCTTATGAAGAAAAGTAGAAAAAGAAGGAAGATATTACCAAACAAGTACTTAAGATGCGGACTGATCAAAAGAAAGAAGAAGGCGGACAAGATCATCAAAGACGAGGTGGCAATCAAACCCGAGGAAAAGGTCATAAATATGGTAATGGAAGAGGTTGGAAGCCAAATGAAGCCAACACCAACCAAAGAGGAGGAAACTCATCAAAAGGTCATGGGAGAGGAAATCAAAAACCAAGGTACAATAAGTCTAGCATTAACTGCTATAATTGCGTAAAGTATGGACACTATGCATCTGAATGCAAAGCTCCAGAATACAAAAAAGTTAAAGAGAAGTCTAACTTCGTTGAAGAAAGAAGCCATGAAGATGATATGCTACTAATGGTTTACAAGAAGGATGAACAAGAAGATGTTCATAAGTGGTACGTTGACAGTGGTTCAAGCAACCACATGTGCGGGCTAAGAAGCATGTTTGTGAAGCTTGATGAATAAAAAGAAGGAAACGTCGCTTTAGGAGATGAATCGAAAATGGAGGTAAAAGATAAAGGAAATATTCTCATCCGAATAATAAATGGAGATCATCAATTTATTTCCAATGTTTACTATATTCCAAGCATGAAGACCAACGTGTTGAGCTTAGGACAACTATTAGAGAAAGGCTATGATGTCAAATTAAAGGATAGTAAGCTTACTATGAGAGACCATGCTGGAAATCTCATTACCAAGGTCCCAATGTCAAGAAATAGAATGTTTGTTCTAAACATTCAAAATGACATCCCATGATGTCTTAAGATGTGCTATAAGGAGGAGTCTTGGCTTTGGCATCTTCGATTTGGACATCTAAATTTTGGAGGATTAGAGCTATTTTCCAAGAAGAAGATGGCGAGAGGATTGCCGAGCATCAACCATCCAAAACAAGTTTGTGAAGGGTGTCTACTTGGAAAGCAATTCAAGATGAGCTTTCCAAAAGAGTCAAGCACACAAGCTCGGAAGCCGTTAGAACTCATTCACACTAATGTGTGTGGCCCGATAAAGCCAACATCACTCGGTAAAAGTAACTAATTCCTTCTCTTTATCGATGGTTTTTCCAAAAAAATATGGGTATATTTTTTGAAGGTAAAATCAGAAGTTTTTGAAAAGTTCAAAAAGTTCAAAGTCCTTGTAGAGAAGGAAAGTGGCCTTATGATCAAAGCCATGAGATCTGATCGTGGAGGAGAGTTCACATCCAAGGAATTTCAAAATTATTGTGAAGATAACGACATTCAAAGACAATTAACGATGTCAAGATCCCCTCAACAAAATGGAGTAGCGGAAAGGAAAAATAGAAAAATCCTTGAGATGGCAAGAAGCATGCTCAAATGTAAGAAATTACCAAAGGAGCTGTGGGCGGAAGCGGTCGCGTGTGCGGTTTATCTATCAAACCGATCTCCAACAAGAAGCATATCGGGGAAAACACCACAAGAAGCTTGGAGTGGGAGGAAGCCCAGTGTTTTCCATCTAAGAGTTTTTGGAAGCCTTGCTCATGCTCATGTACCGGATGAAAAGCGGAGCAAACTAGATGACAAAAGTGAGAAGTATATCTTCATTGGTTATGACGCCAACTCCAAAAGCTACAAACTCTACAATCCTGATACAAAGAAGACAATCACTAGTCAAAATATCATATTTGATGAAGAAGGAGAATGGGATTGGAGATCAAGTGAAGAAGACTATAACTTCTTTCCACCTTTTGAAGAAGATGTCACAGAGCAAACAATAGACGAGTAACCTACACCACCGATTTCACCAACATCAATTCCTCAACGAGAAGAAAGCTTGAGCGAAAGGACTCCACGTTTTAGAAGCCTACAAGACATTTACGAGGTGACTGAAAATCAAGACAACCTTACCTTATTTTGTCTATTTGCGGATTGCAAGCCCATGAATTTGAAGAAGCTATGGAGAAGAAGACATGAAGAAATGCAATGGATGAAGAGGTCAAAGCAATACAAAAGAATGAGACATGGGAGTTAGCTTCACTTCCAAATGGACATAAGGCGATTGGTGTGAAGTGGGTGTACAAAACAAAGAATAACTCTAAAGGAGAAGTTGAAAGACACAAGGAAAGATTGGTGGCAAAAAGCTATAGTCAAAGAGCCAGAATCAAATATGACAAGGTATTCTCTCCTGTTGCCCGCCTAGAAACTGTTAGACTAATCATTTCCTTGGCGGCTCAAAACGGTTGGAGGATACATCAAATGGACGTCAAATCAGCCATCTTAAATGGAGATCTCGAAGAAGAAGTTTACATTGAACAACCACAAGGCTACATAGTCAAAGGAGAAGAAGACAAAGTCTTGAAGTTAAAGAAGGCACTTTATGGGTTAAAAAAAGCCCCAAGAGCTTGGAATACTAGAATTGATAAGTACTTCAAGGAGAAAAACTTCATCAAGTGTCCATATGAGCATGCACTCTATATCAAAATTCAAAACAATGATATATTGATTGCATGCTTGTATGTAGATGACTTGATATTCACAGGTAGTAACCCAAACATGTTCAAGGATTTCAAGAAAGAGATGGTGAAGGAGTTCGAGATGACCAATATTGGACTCATGTCTTATTACCTAGGAATTGAAGTAAAGCAAGAAGAAAAAGGAATCTTCATTACTCAAGAAGGATATGCAAAAGAGGTGCTTAAGAAGTTCAAGATGGATGACTCAAATCCCGTGAGCACACCAATGGAATGTGGAGCTAAGTTGTCAAATCACGAGGAAGGAGAAAGTGTAGACCCAACACACTTCAAGAGCTTGGTTGGAAGCTTGCGTTACTTAACATGCACAAGACCTGATATCTTGTATGCAGTCGGAGTTGTGAGTTGTTACATGGAGCACCCAACAACAACTCATTTGAAGGCGGCAAAGAGGATCCTTCGCTATATCAAAGGTACCATAGACTTTGGCTTGTACTACTCCATTTCAACGATTATAAGCTTGTTGGATATAGCGATAGCAACTCGGGTGGAAACATAGATGATCGAAAAAGCACAAGTGGCTTCGTATTCTATATCGGAGATACGACTTTCACATGGATGTCGAAGAAGCAACCAATTGTCACTATTTCCACTTGTGAAGCGGAGTATGTAGCGGCTACTTCATGCGTTTGTCATGCTATTTGGCTATGGAACTTACTAAAGGAGTTAAGTTTACCACAAGAGGAGCCAACAAAGATCTTTGTGGACATCAAATCAGCAATAGCTTTGGCAGAGAATCTAGTCTTTCATGATCGAAGTAAGCACATCGACACTCGTTATCACTACATTAGAGAATGTGTTGCAAAGAAAGATGGGCAATTGGAGTATGTGAAGACAAATGACCAAGTAGCCGACATCTTCACCAAACCTCTTAAACGCGAAGAATTTATCAAGATGAGGAGTTTACTTGGAGTAGCAAAATCAAGTTTAAGAGGGAGTGTTGAAAAAATAAACTTGATTTCGGATCAAGTTTAATTAAATTGAGCCACATAAAATTTGATCCATTAATAAAATTAGGCTTCACAAAATTTGATCTATATTCTAGAGAATTCCTTAGAATAAAAATCTATATACTATGATAAAAATATCTAGATAACTATAATAAAATAATCTAGATATTATGGTAGAACTATCTAGATTTTGAATAAAATATTGAAGATATGTTGTACTTTGGAGGCTATAAATACCTCCTTCCTTTTCCGTTTGTAACCAAGTTGAAATCAAGAAATAAAAAACATTCTACAAAGTTTTTTGTCTCTAAAAGATTCTCATCTTCCATTTCCAAAAAATTTTCCTCTCCCCTCCCAAGTTTTCGTAAACATTTTCTCCATAATCTCTAAAATAGTTTCCTTCCAACAGATGCTTGGCTTTCTTTTGACCAGGAAGCTATTGTTCTACATAACAAGGCAAGAACCCTATCTTCACTTGCATCTATAATCATAAACGTAAAAAGTAAAGCTACTCTCTAGGTTTGCGCATTTACAGGATGGCTAGGAACACGAGCTAAAGTTGTAGTCCTCGATGACAAAAATGATTAGCAAAGTGTACTAGAGCTCAAAATAATCACTACTCAAGTATGTCAAGATTTGGAAATCCAGGATGGTGAACAAGATTATGTAGCATTTACGAAAGGTTCATTGAATATTTCCCTGTGGAGGAGGTACAGCTTTGGAGGTAAAGATAAAAATACAAATCCTTGCTATTATTCCTTAAATCAATTACGTTTACAGACTCAATAAAATAGGAAATATCTTTTTTTGTGTGTGTGCTTGAATTGCAAGTTAGATTCAATGATGAACCAAGCTCTAGTTTAAAATCAGTGCTTTTGTTAATTATATATGTGCACAAGCGGCACCGGATCATTATGTCAAAGAACGTATTTGGTTTATGGGATATATTATGGATTCGGTGACTTATATGTTACTAATGGTGTTTATGTGTTCTTCAAAGATTTCCTAGCTATCTCTCTTACTAATGACAATTAAGTTGTGTTTTCTCTTTTTCTTATGTGTTGTGCTATAAATTTTTTTGATTGTTGTAGGGAATGAAGAAACCCTGGTCCACCTTAGCTGGTTTGAATAATTTAATTAAGCTAAATTAGGTATAACTAGTGTATGTTAGATTCAGTCTTTTGTAATGTATTTGGGATTGATACTTGTGTCATGTAGCTACATACAAAGAATTTTGGATTTAGACTTGTGTCATGTATGATTGGATCAAAACTTATGTTATCTTCAATAAATGTGCATTTTGGGTGGAGACTTGTATATTTTGTCATATAATTCGATTCTATTTATGCAAAACAGGTCTATAATACAATATCAAACAATTTATAATAATGAACCCGAATGCTATAATAAAATATAATACGACATTATAAAAATTTTATTCTAGTGTGAACTACCATAACACAATAATTAAATGGTCGTACTATTTATTTAAAAAACAAATATGCCATAATAATGTAAATAACAACATATATATATATATATATATATCGCTATGGTATCTGACCTATCATAGCATACATAATTTTCTATCATTTGTATCGAACATACCATAGCTGCCAATGATATAGCATGAGTGAAAACACTATGTAACACATATGATAATATACTTTCCACGCTAAAAATATCTATTTTTCTTGTAGTGTTTTGATCTCTAATATGGTACAGAGCATTAGTGTTTTTCTTAGGGAATATCACATATGTGTCAGTTCAAATTAAAGGATTTTTCCAAATTTGATATACTCATTTCTCTGATGGTTTACTTTGAAAACTCTGGTTCTTGATATGATTAGTTTTGACTTTTGATAGAACTACTGTCACCATTAGTATCCACATTTGTCATAGTTTTTCATTTTGTTTGATCACATATTTATAATGTGTGATGGGAAAGGAAGATAATGTGCTAGGCTAATTAAACAAAATAATAAAGGTTAGACTTTTTTTATCTATATGATCGATTTGTTTCCAATGATTATTCGGTATTCTTGAACGTATTGTGAAAATATCTTTTTTGACTTATTTATAAATTAGATAAGGAAATGGCAAAAGAGCAACCAAACAAAGATATGTCTTGCGTGAAAGTCAATGGAGTTTTAAGTTAAACATAATAGAATCAGACTTAATAAAAGATGACGGAGGTGCATTTGAGATCCTACTTTGGTCCATGATAACAATTAACAAGTGAAATTTCCAACGTCCCAAACTCGGTAATTCGGTTAAAGATTCATCTTGAATATTCGCTATCATCTCGACGCAATACCTTCTCGGCAGTTCGTCAAAATAGCGAGAACTCGGGCAACACGTCACCAAAAGAGAAATGAAAAATTTTCTGTTCTGATAAGAAAAATTCTCGAAAATCTTGTAAAGATCTTTAGATCATATCGAATCCAAACAGAAATGTAATCTTTCCTATCTCAAATGAGTTGTAACCGTCTCTATTTACAAATAGAGGTGGAAGTCCTTCAAAAGAGGGATCGGTTTTTTGGCACAAACAGACCTGACTCACAGATCAAATCTGAACTCTGTTCAGGCGTAAGAGGATAACCGAGAAGGATCTCGACAAGTCACTGAACTCCTTGGGACACCCGCAGAGCTGCCATCGCTCGAGACTATGGTGCAAAACTTGTTAGCACTATAAGAAGCAGCAGATTGAAGAAACGCTAAGTGCTTTGATTGGACTAAATCTAGGACCAGGATGAGCAAAAACAGCTTGCAACAGGCGCAAGTCAACATACCAAACAAGGAGATACTCACCAGCGTACAAAGAAACTTTTTTGGAAGTACGTCGAGTTCGCAGCCAACAAATGTCTTGGGACAAGGACCGAATCCTACACAGCATATTCCTATGCAACAGACGTTGGTAGTGCTAGATGCCGCTACCATCTTTAGAACGATGGAAGAGATGAGGTCACAATTCCATCAGGCGACCAGCTTAGCACCAGAGATTGGGTATATCTTGGCCCAAGCTTGCAACTCTCCATTCTCCCCGAGCTTGAGAAGGATCTCGGTGAATTATGGATCAAGACTACGTTGTCCTTTGTATGATGGGACAACAGAACCGTTATAGGTTATGAGCGCATTCAACGTTATGATGGGTGGAATGAGCTACCATCCGGACCAAGGGGACGCGGCGTACTTTCAACTTTTCGCTGAAACATTATTGGAGACGCACTATTGTGGTTTACAAAGTTGCCGACTGGATCAATTGAGGGATTCAATCAATTGGCCGAGTTGTTCATGGAACAATACACAATATTTGTTAACCAAGACACCTCGACTGCGGAACTACAATCCCTAAGACAAGGATTCGATGAACCTCTGAAATCGTATCTCAGACAATTTTGGAATTCAATGACTAGAGCCAAGGTTAGTGACGACATGGAAATCAAATCCTTGAGAATCTGGATGGTTAGCGATGAGGCTCTACGAAAGGACCTCTTCATAAGTTGGGCAAATACAGTCTCAAATGTCATATACAGAGCGGCAAGGCATACCGAATACATCGAGGAAAAACAAATTCTCACCAAGACTCAAAAGGCTCAGCGAGACTTTGGAACAAAGGAGCCAAAAGAAGAATATCATGAGCCGAGGCAGCATAACCACAAAGGATGAATGAACACAGCTACGACCTTTCAAGTCGGCGAAGCCGATGGCCCAATTGGGAAGAAACCATGGAAGAATACTTATAACCGAAACGAGTATTGTGCATCCACAACCGTGCTAGCCATTCGACTTCAAAATGCAAACCATTGCAAGAGCTACTCGCCGAAAAATTTAGCAAAGGCAAACTGAGTGTTTTTGAAGACAAAACTCATAGTTTTAGGATGCAAAAGCGAAAAGAGGCCAAGTTGCAAGAAACAATCAACAAAGTGGCAACTCAGGAAGATGTCGCAACAGAAAAGACAAAACGTATAAGGAACAAAGTGGAGATTACCGAATCGGAGTCTCCCCGAGTGCATGTTGGTGTAATTATGGGAGGTTTACAATCTTGTGACAACACCATAAGGTCAATCAAGAATTATGAACGAAAAGTATTAGCCGCAGTCAACCTTAAACCTGGAGCTTAACGAAAAATTTGAGGTTGGTGAATTCAGAGATAGCTTTCACCGTAAAAGATCTCGATGGAATATGCTTCTCACACAACGACCCACTAGTCATAAAACTTCGAGTTGTTGAGTGCGACGTATCTTGGATACTCATCGATACTGGAAGCTCTCTGGACTTGATTATTAAGAAAGCGCTAGACCAAATGACACTCCTGGACGTCAGAATTAAAACAAAAGACAGAACATTGACTGTGTTTGATGAAAGTTTAATCCATGCCATAGGAACCGTCAAGCTATCAGTTTGGGCGGCAAGAATTAAGAGATGGATTAAACTTTTAGTGGTCTATAAACCACCAATCTACAACATGATTCTCGGAAATCCGTGGATTCATGCAATGAAAGCCATTTTGTCAAGCTATCATCAATGTGTGAAAGTTCCAACTGATAAAGGAGTCTACACGCTGCAAGGAGACCAGAAAATGTCTTGAACGTGTTTCATCGCTGAAATGAACTGCGTAACAAATCATGCATGATCACGGCATCCACTACTAACAAAGCCACCTTAAAACCACCCACTCTCAAGCAACCATATCGATCAACAATCGAGCTCATCAATATCGAATTTTCAGACTCGGCAAAATGCATTAGTATTAGGGTCAACTTAGATAAAACTATCCGAGAAAAGTTGATCCGACTTCTAGAGCAAAACATGACAATATTCCTATGGTCAGCAAAGGATATGCTCAGAATCGATTCAAGGATAGCAAGTCATAAGCTTAATGTTGGTCCGACGTACAAACCGACTAAACAAGAAAATGGAAGCTAGGTCTCGAGAGGACCAAGGCCGTCGTAGATGATGTCCAGAAGCTAACTGATACGAGATCTATTATCGAAGTACAGTATCCCAAGTAATTATCCAATAGGTCATAGTACCAATGAAGAATGGGAAATGGCAAGTCTGTGTAGATTTTACTAATCTGAATATGACTTGCCCAAAGGATAGCTTTCCTTTACCTAGTATTGACCAAATTGTCGAGGCAAGAGCAGGAAATAAACTCCTCTCATTTATGGACGCGTTCTCAAGATAGAATCAAATCAAGATGCACCCAGATGACATAGAGAAGAATTCTTTCATAACATATTAAGAAACACATTACTATAAAGTCATGCCTTTCAAATTAAAGAACACATGAGCAACATATCAACGACTTGTCAACAAGATGTCTTTCGATAAACTTGGTCAAAAATGGAGGTGTATATCGATGACATGCTAGTCAAATCCAGGAAAGTTGAGGACCACGTAGCCCACTAAGCTTGATGCTTTAGTGGTTTGAACAAATATCAGATGTAGCTCAACCCAGCTAAATGTATTTTTGGGGTAGCTTTGGGAGAGTTTCTCAGCTTCATCGTAACTCAAAGAGGGATTAAAGCAAACCCAAGACAAATTAAGGCAGTTCAAGAGTCACCCTCTCCAAGGAATAAACAAGAAGTACAGAGGCTTACTGGACTAATTGCCCTGTTAAACCGATTCATTTCTTGGTCAACAAATAAATGCATCCCAATTTATTAGCTACTGCAAGGAAATAAGAACTTCAAATGGGATGAAGAATGCGAGAATCTATTCTCCAAGTTAAAGGACTTTTTTCCAACGCTGCCAATTTTGGCAAAACCAAAAGAAGGAGAACCGCTAGACTTGTATATTGTTGTCTTGACATTGGTAGTAATTAGCGTACTGGTTCAAGAGGATCAAGGAGTTTAAAATCCAATCTTCTACACCAGCAAGTCTCTCGATAGAGCAGATTCTTGGTATCTGTCAACTAAAGAACTCTCTTTGGCAGTTGTCACCTCGGCAAAAAAGTTGAGACCACACTTTTATCTCACACAATCATCGTTTTCACCAAAAATCTATTACGAACAATCCTGCACAGTCCTAATCAATCAGGAAGATTAAACAAGTGGGAAGTTGAACTCAGCCAGTATAACATCGAGTATAAAGGAAAAACCAGTGCAAAGTCGTAAGTTTTGGCATATTTCCTAATAGTGTTATCTCCCGAGTTGGAACCATTGGAGCCCGACGAGACCTTTCAAATTTGGAAGCTTTTTGTCGATGGATCGTCTTCACAGCACATATCTGGAGTTAGAATTCGACTAGAGAGTCCAACCAGGTTAGTTTTAGAGTAGTCATTCTGACTAGCTTTCCCAGCATCTAATAACAAAGTGGAATATGAAGCATTAATCGCAAGATCCAACTCGCTAAGGAAATCAGAGCCACCTATATCGAATACTATTGTGACTCTCAATTAGTAGTCAATAAGGTCAATGGCGGCTACGATACAAAGAATGATCAAATAGAAGCATACTTGAAAGTTTTTATAGGTATGACAAAGGACTTAAAGTTTAGGATTAATAACACCTCTCGGGCCGAAAACACTTCAGCCAACGCCTTAGCAGCTTTAGCGTCAACAACTAATCCAATTCAAAGGCAAATCATTCCGGTCAAAAGTATAGATAAACCGAGTATCAACCTACCAAAGGGAACTTTTCCCTCATCTCAACAATTACCGACATGACCGAAGATTCTGACGTAAACACCATCAATCCCTCCAACTCAACGAAAAGAAGATTGATTGGAGAGATGAGATACTCGCTAATATCATCCATGGTGAAGCTTAGGAGGATAGATGGACAGTACGATGACTCAAACGTAAGTGCACTTTCTATGCGCAAATTGATGGAAAGTTGTACCGATGAAGTACAAACGGCACTCTACTCACTTGTATCCATGGTGACAAAATGAGACAAGTCATATAGGAAACACACGATGGAGCCAGTGGAAACCACACTAGCAGACAATCACTCATGCATAAGATCCAAACTCTCGGGTACTTTTTGGCCTATAATTGCGCAAGATTATCAAAAGTATGCAGCAAAGTGCGATAAATGTTAACAACACGGACATATAATTCATGCTCCGACCGAGGAACTGACATCGTCTATAATGCCTTACCCATTCATGTATTGGGTAATGGACATAGTCGGACTTGTATCATTATCTCGGCAAAAAAGATTTATGCTTGTGATGACATATTACTTCTCCAAATGGGTCAAAGCCGAGGCCTATTCTCAGATTAAGGAAAAAGACATGGTCAAATTTGTTTGGAAGAATGTCATATGTCTGCACGACTTGCTTTATAAAATCGTTACCGACAACAACTCCCAGTTCATCTCGGCAAAATTCAAAATTTTTTGTGCAAGGTGGAATATCCGACTATGCCATGAAACCCTCAAGGTAACAGGAAGGATGAGGCAACAAACAAGCATATTTTGGACGATATTAAGAAAAGACTCGAAGAAATTGATCTGACGAGTTAGATGGTGTACTTTGGTCTATTGCACCACACGGAGACGTTGTACAGGTCGAACAACATTTTTCTTATCTCACGGAATGGAAATGCTAGCTCCCACCAAAACTGCTATACGGACTTTGCATCACACTCATTCCCCAAAGAACAAACAGTTCAACAATGACGCGATGTAAACAAGTATCGACGAATTGGAAGAACAACGAGATGACACCTTACTACGTACACAGAACTATCAGCAACAAGCTGCAAAGTATTATAACAAAAAAGTACGAGGATACCATTTTGCCGAAGGCGATCTCGTTCTTCAAAAAGTGTTTGAAGACATAGTTGAAATTAATGCAAGAAAATTCGGTCCAAATTTTGGGAAGGACCTTATATTATTTGCGAAGTTGTGAAACCCGATTAAATGATATTTTCAAACTTGATATACTCATTTCTCTTATATTATCTACATTTGTCACAGTTATTCATTTAGTTTGATCACATGTTTATAATGTTTGATGGGCAAGGAAGATAATGTGCTAGTCTAATTAAACCAAATAATGAATGTTAGATTTTCTATCAGATCAATTTGTTTCTAATGGTTATTTGGCTTTTTCGAACTTATTGTGGAAACATTTTCTTAACTTATTTCTACATTAAATAAAGAAACAGTAAAGGAGCAACCAAATAAAGATATATCTTACGTGAAAGTCAATGGAAATTAAACATAATGGAATCAGACTCAATGGAAGCTGGAAGGACTTATTGCTCGAATGGAGTGGCTCAAAGGCAGAGTGATTCTTGATGTTGCAGGAGGTGAAAATTCATACTGGAAGTATGAAGATTGGCTCTCATCGTAAAGGTAATGTTATTTTTTTATTCCGTCTTTTTTTATTGTGTTTGGATATATTTTGCTATAGTTTGATCTTCTACTTGAAAACAGACTTATTATTTAAAATTAGAATAATTTACTCAACTACTCTAAAATTATATGGTAATGGCCTAAATAGTCTAGAATTATCCATAATGATTTAAATACATTTTTTAATTACCATTTGTCCTTTTGAGATGTGTAAACAATAACGCAATAACAAAAATATCATTAATGAATAATGTCATGTCAGCATGTGCCAATCGCGTAGATCTGCACCCATGTCAGCATAAGCTCAACCAAGCTCAACCAAGATCACCAAAGTCAACTATTCCATAATTCACGTTCACAAAGCACTGTCGAATAAAACCCATACTAACTTTCTGTAATTAGAAAGTCATTTTGTTAAAACACTACATATTTGTGGTTTTCAAGTGGCCTATAGTCCAGTGGCTGGTGGTAAGTTCACTATAGGCAGACGCACATACACCAGAGATCGAGTCCTACCACCTACCGGATTTATGTAGGAATTTGGCTGATGAGCCGACCGTTATGGCCCAATATTAATATTGCTATTGACAAAAAAAATATTTTGATGTTTTTTCTGTTTGGTAGATTTTGCTGGAGTTTGGTGGAGTTAGCAACACTAGTGTACTAGAGTTTGGTAGAGTTATATGGTAGAGTTTGATTTAGCTCATCCACTGTTTGCTAGAGTTTGATAGAGTTTTATTTGATAATGTGGTAGAGTTCGGTGGAGTTAGCAACGCTAGTGTAGTATAGTTTGGCAGAGTTATATGGTACAATTTGGTTGAGCTCGTCCACTGTGTGATAGAGTTTGGTAGAGTTTTATTTGATAGTGTGGTAGAGTTTGGTAGAATTACGTTAGTGTGATAGAGCTTAGCAGAGATGACTCATTTAACCTAGTTTTTAGAATGACAATTATATTCCTTAATTATTGCATCACCTACCTCCTTTCTTGATAACTCGATGCAACCAAACACAAATCACCATTGTTGCTTTACCTCATTCCTTATCTTTTGAGCTTCTTTTTCTTGGTTTTGGATCTATGGATTAAATCGTTTTAGTATGTGGGAGTTAGAAATTCGACCAAAATCATTGGTTCTTTCTAGTAGATACTTCTCATGGTTTTTTAAAATCATGGAATTGAGTAAAGATGTTCGTTATGATGAGTTTGTGAGTATGGTGCATGAAGATTTTGATCTAAATCAACAGATCTACAAGGTAAAACTGCGTTACATTTCAAATGAACTCATGCATTAGCTAGCACAAGATACACCTCTTATCTTCATAACCAACGAGAGGCAATTGCGTGGATATGTGCAATAATTTCAAAAAGAGTCAATTCGTCTTTGTGAGGAGATTTCAAGGAGTCTCATGTTTCGGTGGAAGAATGTGTAAAATTTGAGCCTCAATGTGAGCCTTCCTTTGAACCATTTGATTCAACATTTGGTAGAGTTAATTCAACGTGCAGTAGAGTTAATTCAACGTGTTGTAGAGTTAGGCAAACTTTCAAACAAGAAGATGAACACATTGACTACGATGAGGAAGCAGAAATGAGATTCGACTATAGCAAGGATGTAGATGGTACAAGCTCTGGTGATAAGGAGTTCTTAAGTGTTCGGAGGAAGTGCAAAGAAGACAATAGAAAAAATCTTCCTCCTAAAAAAAGAGATTCGAAATTTAATGATGAGTACTTAGACATCAAAATGAGGTCACTTCAATTAGCTGTTGAACAAATTATCCCATAAAAGACGATCTTGAGTCAAGGTTAAAGACATATTCTATTTTACATAGGTTTGACTTCGATGTTGTATCATCATCGAGGATGTTATTGGTTGTGAGATATTGGGTTCCAAACTACACCTGGAGAGTCTATGTTTCACGCAATGATCCTGAGGTTCTGTATTTCTATATCCGGATATATTGTGGTGAACATACTTGCTCAGCTACGGAGAGGTCATCTCGGGCGCGTCAAGCAACACCCGATATTCTTGGTTGTTTATACTTGGATTTTGTTGGTGGTGTTGGGCCTTCTGTTCTTTCCGCTCATGTTGCTGAATCACTGAACAAACGTTTTCGTTTGAATATATAATTCTTTCATGGTATACTTTGGCATAGCTATGTTAGACTTTGGTAGATTTTGGTAGACTTTGATAGAGACGCATGGTAGACTTTGGTTGAGTTTGGTTGAGCTTGGTTTAGTTAGGTTTGATCTATGTTAGTAGAGTTTGGTTGAGTTTTAACTTTGTCTCTTTGTGCAAACTTTGTACAGATGAAGTACTGGAAGGCACATCGTACTTTAAAGGAAGCTCGAGCTCTAGTTACAAGAACTTCAGAGAACAATATTGAAGAACTTCCCTCGTATTTGTATATGATTGGACGAGAAAATCCGAGAACACTTATCAAGCTAGAAGTAGCTAGAAATGATAGGTTCAAGTTTCTATTCCTTGAATTCGATGCAAGCTTCAGAGGATTCCTGTATATGAGGAAGCTTGTTGTTGTGGATGGAATATTTTTACGAGGAAAATCTAAAGGGACTCTTCTCATGGCAATAATTCAAGATGGGAATTTCAAATTTTTCCTTATGGTTTTTGGTGTGGTTGATACCGAAAATGATGAATCTTGGAATGGTTTTTTAGACAACTCAACCGTGTCATTCATGATGATTAAGAATTGGCATCATTTCAGATAGGCATAGATCAATAGCCAAAGCAATAACAAAAGTGTATCTGCTTGCCGCTCATGGAGTTTGCACTTACCATCTATGGAAAAATATTTTATCTAATTCCAAAGGAGGAGAGGCTTTAGGCTGTTTATGATGGCTTCAACTGCATAAAGGTGTGACAAATTCATTGTGATCTTCGGCCAAATAGAGAGACTATATCGAAGGCTATATGAGTATTTTCTATGGATAGATGTTTATTTGTGGAGGCGTGCACATTTTCCAGGGAATAGATACAGCTTCACCACGTCAAACATAGCAAAATCTATCAATCATGCATTAGTTGAATTGCAAACTTTCCCTATTGTACTGCTTATAGATTTCATTAGGGCAATGTTAACAAGGTGGTTCACGAAGAGCAGGGCAAAGGCAGCAGCAACAACGACCATTCTGACTACAACAATCAAAAAACTTCACAAGGTATGGCATGGTAGATTTTGGTAGAATTTAGTAGATCTTGGATATCTTTGTAGTAGAGTTTGATAGAGTTTAGTAGATCTTGGATGCAATGTAGTAGAGTTTGATAGATCTTAGATGCAACGTAGTAGAGTTTGGTGGAGTTTAGTAGATCTTGGATGCAATGTAGTAGAGTTTGGTGGAGTTTGATAGAATTGTGGAGTTTGGATATCTGTGTAGTAGAGTTTGGTAGAGTTTGGTGGACTTTAGTAGACATAACTATTTTTGTTTTTTGACCATGTAGAATAGACTCCTCGATAGCCACACAGTACAAGCGGTTGTCACGTGTTCGACGTCCTCACATTTGTTTAATTTGATAGAGAAAACATGTTCTTGCAATAGGTCTGACGTGGATAAAATATCTTGTGTGCACGCCTTAGACGTAGCAAAAGCATGGCAGCGTTTGAAGATCGAGCTCACAGATCCTTACTATTATACGAGTTACTTGTACCATGGTATGCCAAATATGTGATGCCAAGAGATGCAGCATTTCCAATACCTGAAGAGATGACTCGTAAAGTTTGTTTACCTTCTGTTGTATGTAAGCAACCTGGTAGGCCAAAGAACTCACGATTGAAAGGTTGGTTTGAGTGCTCATTAGAGGAAAAACACCCAAGTAAAGTAACAACTTGTTTGTGATGTAAAGGTGTAGGACATAATGCTCGAACATGTAGAGTAGACGTCCAATCTTGAACGTCTATCATATTATGTGTCTATCCGTCTTACGTGTAACTCTATCAAACTCTATTATGTGTCTTTCCATGTTATGTGTAAGGTCTAGTAGAAGGTACATCTAGATCTTTCCAATCTACTAATATATACCAAAATCTATTCAATTTTAATCTTGTTATGAAGAAGGCAAACTTTTGTTATGTTAATATATTAGCAAATTTCGTCCATTACAAAATGAAAGTTATTGATATACTCTCATAGGACCATCATATACGTCATAAAATATTGGTTATTTGAGAGTATTTGTTTGTTAAGAAAAGAGAGTTTTGTAATTGCTTATACAAACTCTACCAAGATCTACCAATAAAAAGGTGAGTTTACCAAGATCTACCACTCCATAAGCAACCCTTGCGACACTGTAATCAATACCTTCTTATCAATGTTATCCAAACGCGGATGCGGATCTGTGGATAAAATTATATCTGATATTGAAAACTCATCCATGACGTCAATGTCGAATTTCATGCGGATAAAAGGGTTGAAATGATCATGTATTTCCTTAAATACGTGTCCAAGGGCTAAACACTCAATAAACTTCAGCATGTAAATGCCACAGTCACCAGATTGGTGGTTGACTGGGGTCGCCTTCACCTTAATGATAGTGTAAGTTTTTGACTTAACATGTTTCCGCATTTCCATTGATAGCATGGTCCTACGCAGATATGAAATCATCCTCATGTACGACTTGGTTGCATAAAAAAGGTAATAAACATTCATAAGTAAGATCTACATAGCTCTACCAAAGATTAACCAAGTTCTACCAAGATCTACTATAACTCAATCACACAGTCTACCAGGATCTACCAAGATCTACTATAACTCAATCACACACTGCATCGTAGTCTACTAGGATCTACCAAGATTTACCAAACTCTGCTAAAGATCTAATATAACTCAATCACACATTGCATTGTAGTCTACTAGGATCTACCAAGATCTACCAAGCTCTACCAGGATCTACCAAGATATACCAAGCTCTACCAGTCAGTTGTCTATGAAGATTACCTAACTGAGTCAATCAATTCTTGATACGGCACAACTGAGAGGGCAGGATTGTATATTTGAACGGTCTCCTTAACTAAATTGATCTTAACCGCTACCCAATGGACATTGTTGATATTATGAGCAATGTACAATATGTCAATATCTTGAAACTAGTGCTTGTTTGTTGGACACCATGTTTGGGCTCTCCCAGAATACATTTGGCGGAAAAAAATTCAAACATATACTTCTGGGGGTTTACCGTGAAGGGCTGGTACTGCTTACACCAGAAATGACATAGTCCAAGATCAAGGAACGCTATCCTATCACTCTTATACAGAGATAGAGTCTGCATATGTCTTCGACAAAATATATTCATATTACTAGTCATATGCTGCAAAAAAGGTAATATCATATTAACACAACCAAATAATACCAAGAAAGATAAGAAAATTTCAAGGAATTTACCAGATCTGTAAACCATCCATAGTGATCTTATGGCCACAAATGTCTAGGCTAAAGGACTGACGTCATCCACCGAGTTATCCCTAAAAGTGTCGATAATTAGCTAACACCAAAATAGTACTTATTTGTACATTAAAATTGTTTCAACAGAAAAGATCAGGGCCTTACAATTTGCGTCTGATAATAATACGCAGCTAATACACTTTGGAATGATGTATTGGCCCGAATGCATTGTATGAGTTAGGCGCTATGACATCATCTATGAGGCACTTAACAATAGAACTTCCTTCGAACAGGGATTTCTGAATTAAAAACAAAACATTATTCTATTAGTTAGACAAGAAATCGTAGGTCTAACATAGTTAGTTCAAACTCTACCAAAGTCTATTACATTACCTCTACCTCTATCAAGCTCCACCAAGATCTAATACATTAAGTATTACCTCAACCATACTCCACCAAACTCCACCAACGTCTACTACACTAATATTTTGCTCCACCATCTTCTACCAACATCTACTACACTAATACTTAGCTCCAGCAAACTCCACCAACGTCTACTACATTAATACTTAGTTGCACCACACTCTACCAAACTCTACCAAAGTCTACCAAAATCTACTACATTAAGTATTACCTCAACCATACTCCACCGAACTCCACCAACGTCTACTACACTACCAAAGTCTAGCACGTTAAAGTCAAAACTTCACCACTATCTACTATACCTCCACCAAACCAAAATACAAATTCTAGCAAACAAAAACCTGGTTCGCAGCAAGGGTACATGGTCTAGCTGCTTTGGGTAGCACATCCTCCATATATATCCACTCTTTTTTTTTACCGTACTCGATTTCTTTGTCCAAAATCTGACATTCGCTATCTTCATTCAGACTTATGATCACGAGCTGAGAATTCTCTTGAGTCAACTCCAAGTCCATGGTAGGAGTTTGCATTGGGTTTTCAGCTGACTACTAACCTATGGGTTCCTAAAAATTTCAATGATGGGGACAAAAGGTCATAGGTTTCTTGCTCCTCAAGCATCTATTCCTTCTACAAGCAAAAAGTGAAACAATGTAAGAACTACAAAAATCCACCAAGCTCTACCAAAATCCACCAAACTCTAGCAAAACCCACCAAGCTCTACCAAATATTTAAGAACTACCAAACTACCTCTGGATTTTTAGGAAGCCGTAGTGTTGGGGACAGAGTCTGTGAGGTTTGCTGCTTCTGAACGATATGTTCGTTCTGGAATCAAACAAGTATTATTGTTAGTCTTCCAAGCTCTACCTTAATCCACTAAGATCAACCAAACTAACTTCTAAGTGTTCGGAGGGTGTTAATGATGGGGAAAGTTGTGAGCCTTGGTGCTTCTCAGAGATTTGCTCCTTCTGGAAAACAAATCACGTTAAATCGTAACTCAACCAAACTCTACCAAACTCCACCAAAGATCTACCAGGCGATTATATAAATCAACCAAACTCTACCAGAGAACTACTAAACCCCACCAACGATCTAACACATGATTATATAAATCAACCAAGCTCTACCAAAAAAAAGCCAAACGAACCTCTACATGCTCATAGGGGGCTAATGCTGGGGACAAGGGTTTTGAGGTTGGCTTCTCCTCATATAATCTTTCCTTTAGGAAAAAAAACGTAATAGAGTTAGTACAACTAACTCCATCAATCTCTACTATACTTTAACTCATACATATTTACACTCAAAACAAAACACCAAATCAGTACACCAAAGCAAAAAACCAAAGCAATACATTATTCATGTTTATATCACATTATAAACAAAGTCTACCAAGCTCTACCACAGAGTTTACAAAGTGTACCAAAATCTGGCACAAAGTTTACACCAAACTCTGCCACAGAGATTACAGTCCCCACCACAAATATCCAATTCATACAACATAATCAAGTAGATTCTTACGTACCGGTTTCTCCCCAGTTGAGGTCTTAACACCTTCTTCTCATGCCTCACTCCCACTAGACTGACTTTCATCCACAACATCAGACTTCTTAGGCTCTTCTAAGGCCATTGGCAGATCCGATGGTTTACCTTCAACACCGTAAGGAGGCGTTGATTGATCGAATTCTACTCTGACATGGCTTCCTTAAGCCTACGAAGCCGCTTATCCATCACCACCTGGTCTACTCTTTTCACCTCTAGTCTTGCAAGCCGTTTGGTCATGTTAACTTGATCAAATATCATCACATCAAATGCCTTCTTCATGGAATACAACATTTCTAACATCATATCCTTTTCCTCCCCTTGTTTTTCTTGGCCTCATACTCCTTCTTCCATTTCTTCTCCAACCATTCTTTTTCTTTTTCCCTAGCCACCTTTTGATATTCAGCCAAAGTCATGTCGGGTTGTAACTCCAAAATCTCCTTTGTCTTTAAAGTATCCTTTGCCTTTGGACTATCATGAGCCTTCTTCTTCTCGATAGAGTTCTTTTTCTCTGGCTTCACTAGCACCTTCAACTTCGACTTTGCCTTATTTGCGCTTCGGAGTTCATGTTGGGGTTCATCGGCCTTCCTTTTTTTGGAAGCCACGATAGCCAAAAACGTCTCATGTAAAGTCCCATCAAGAGTGTCTTGGATCATTCTGTTAACTTTGGGATCCCGAGCATTTCCAAGCCACTCAGGGTATATATCATCCTGAGGCTTATGAAGAAGGTGCACCACACGAACCTTCAAATGTGCAAAAATAAGTTAGACATGAAAGATATACTAGATCTACCAAACTCTACCAAAATATGCCACACTAAATATACAGTCTACCAAACTCTACCAAATATCAACCAAAGTCTACTAAAGCTTTACCAAAGTCTGCCAAAGTCTGCCACACTAAATATAAATTCTACCAAACTCTACCAAACGTCAACTAAAGTCTACCAAAGCTCTATCATAGCTCTATTAGACAACAAACAAACTACACAAAGATCTACCACACGTTAATCAAATTCTACCATAGCTCTAACACACAACAGACCAACTCCACCAACATCTACAATACACGTCAACCAAAGTCTACCATAGCTCTACCACACAACAAACCAACTCTACCAAGATCAACCACATGTCAACCAAACTCTTCCATATCTCTACCACACAACAAACCAACTTCTACCAAGATCTACCAAAACCTGCCAATTAGGAAATCTTACCTTGTTTTCGCCGGATGTCTTCTTATCAGCCACGAAGATATCCTCTATATCTATTCCACAGAAAGTGCACAATGCCCACTACATAAGTGGAATCAGGCCGTCTCTTTTACCTCACACATTGCTCCTAAATGTTGGATATACTCGAACTCCCATATGAGAAGCAAATGCACAAAATCATGCTTGAGAGACCGATTTGAGGAGGGAATCAAAAGCTACTCTCCGCCACGGATGCCTCTCAAATATTTCCGGATCCATCACCAATTTAGCATAGTAAACAGGGATCCTACTATTGGTGTGTAACTGAAAATAGCAACATAAAAAACCACCAGCAACCCCACCGTCTTCCTCTTAGCAAAATCCCAATCTTTGTATACCTTTTATACCTCTTCAAGCTCTGCCCACTTTAAACCATCACCATGGACTAAACCCATGTCAGCCCATTAATCTCCAACTGCTAAGTTTGTATCATTAGGATCAGGCAACCCATACTACAGCTGTGTGATATGTTGAAACTCATTCAAAGAAAATTGGGTTGGACAACCATCGCCAACACCCACAGCTGATTCACCTTAGGTGTGTCAAGCATATTCCCCAGCAGGTATTGCACATCTTTTCTTGCCCATGAGAATCTTGTGCCGGCAAACTTCAATATAATACCAAGTTGAGAATTCATTTCTATGTCATCATAACCATCAGCACCAATATGATCCCTCATCGACGTTATTTTCTTCAATGTGCACTAGTAGTTTATGCTTCTGTTGATCAACGACAGTAATCTAGTTAAAAGGACCCTCTTAGGGTACTTCTGTTCTTCCTCCATACCTTTGTTCCTGTGGAAAATAAACAATAAAACAGTTTAAAAATAACTCTACCAAAGTCTACCGAACTCTACTTCATTATGAACTAGCTATACCAAAGTTTACCAAATTCTAAAACAATATGAACTAGCTCTACAAAAGTATACATAACTCTACCAAAGTCTACCACACTATAAACTAGCTTTACCAAAGTCTACCTAACTCTATTAAAGTCTACCACACTATTAAATAACTCAACCAAAGTCTACCTAACTCTACCAAAACTAAGAATCGAGAACCCTGAATTGCGAGTACCTAACTCTACCAATATCTACCAAAGAACAAACTAAGAATCAAGACTAAATCCAGAAAATCAACAAAAATCAACCAAAATTTACCAAAGTACAAACTAAGAATCGAGACTAAACCTAGAAAATCGAGACTAAACCCAGTACAAACTCAACCAAAATCAACCAAAATCAAGACTTCAAGACTGAACCCAGAAAATCAACCAAAATCAACAAAACCTACAAAATCAACCAAAATCTAACAGAGAATCAAGACTAAACCCAGAAAATCAAAATCAACGAAATGTCTCAAACTCTAAAAAAATCAAAATATTTTGAAACCCTACAAATCAGAGTTCAAAATAAAAAAAGATATAGTGCATTATCTTCAATTTGTAGAACCAAGTAGAAAAAATTGATGAAGAAGAAGAAGAAGACAAAATTTTGGTGAAGAAGAATATTTTCAAAGAAGGAGACAAAGAAGATGAAGATGAAGATGAAGATGAAGACAAAGATGACAATACAAGAGGAAGAAGCGAAGAAGAAGAAGAGAAGAAGAGGAAGAGAATAAACGAAAAACGAAGAAGAGAAAACTTAAACTTCAGTTTTTTTGATCGATATGTTTTTTTTAATGACATTTATGTAAATAAAAAGACAAGTCTTTCTTTTTGAGATATTTTCCACACTTTTTGCTGTCAAAGTTTTTGAGGAGTATTTGAGTCATTAAATTAAAAATGTAGAGTAATTGAGTTATTATTTTTTAAAATTATCGTATTTTTTACAGATATAAAGATATATTGCTATCATTTACTGAATTAATTTATCCAATAAGAAAACAATATTTCGTACGACACATAGACAACCTTGTTCTTCAACTAAAATTTATTTAGCAATTGTATATACAAATTTTATAATTGTATTAACAAATAGTTACATATGTTTACCTATAACTACAATACGTAATATATACACTATAACATTACATAAAATATTATATATATGTACTAGGTGATATATCGGATGACGCCCGGTTTTGTTAAACAGATATATGTATATATTTTGTTTTCTATTACTTTTGTTTGATTATCATTTTTCTATTAGTTTTGTTTGATTATTATCACTAAACAAATTATATTTTCAAAAAAATTATGGAAGTATTAAAAGAAGGATTTTATTATTATTTTGTAAATTGTAGTTATAGTATTAAAGATATTGGAGTTATTTTGTTTGCATATAACCAAATGATTATAAACTCATGATATAACATACTTGTATGATAAGATACTGGCAAAAAAAATGTTGATATAGTCTCCTCCTTTGAATGTCTGAAGTCAAATAGCAGTGTTGTCAATAGTGATGTTAAAATGGGTAAAAAAACCGAGTCCAAACCCAACCCAAAATAACCTTATTCAGAAAAAACCTAAAACAGAAAAAGACCAAATAAGACTAGAGTCTTATAAAGACTATGCATATGAAACCCAGAATAATATGGATTTTTTATGGGTACCATTTATTATTCTTTAGTATTTAAATTTGTTTAAACTTTATAAATTGAATGTTATGAGACAGCATGTGATCAAATAAATTATTTTTGGAATCAAATATAAACCATTTTTCCATTTTAAATTATTTGAATCATATTATTTAAATTATGAATATAAACTATTTCTTAAAAACATTAAGAAAAATTGGAATTAAAATAGATAAAATAAAATAGTTAGAAATGATGCCAAAATTATATTTGTAAATCAATAACTGATATTAGTTCTCTAATTTTTTTTATTCTCAAGGTAATCAAAACATAGAATTTGATGTTATTGGCCTAGCTCTATATGAGTTTTATTTGTAGGTCCAAAATGACATGACCCGAAACAACTACGAATCTAATTCCAAACTACGACATTTACTAAAATCAAAGTTATGTAAATTTACTGAAATCATACAATCTCTTAGACTATGACAATTACTAAAATCAAAGTTAGTGCATGACTAATTCACAGTCATAGTTATAGTCCAATCCTTCCATTTAAATTTTACATATATGATGTATCCTTAGTCGAGAAGAGAACACCATTAACATCAAATATACAGGAAAAAAAAGTGGTAACTAGATCTAATCAAGCATTCAACGGCGAATAGGATATGTGTAAAAATGCATTTCCACATTCACATTGATAAACATTTGTGTGTAGTTTGAGAACAAATCAAAAAAAGGACTCACGAATTAGCGTAAAATTAGGAGAAAACCAGATATACAAACACTCGAACGAGCTAGAGAGAAGAAGTAATACAGGGAGATTGTGAATGTAATCGGTCAAGTGAGGAACATCTTCGAGTATGTAACCAGCAGTTTTTTTTAAAAAAAAATTAATTAGATACCCATTACACAACGGATAAACCCAATTTATATAAATTATATATGGGTACCCCGCCCAATTAAAACCCAGTTACTTTTAAATGTTTAAAACAAATTTTTTAACCCACAATATTTACCAGGTTTCGGATACCTATTGTGCTAAAACCCATTTTAACTTGTCAGTTTCTTTTTCGTAAATAACTTCTCTTTTAGATAATTGTAGATTGGCAACAACTATATATGTGCCTATCCTTGAGTTAGCTTGCATGTTGTGATCTGTAAATTTAGAAAATATATAATATTCCTGCTCTTTGTCCATCTATTAATATTTCGAGTGTTTCTATTTACGAAGCTTTCAATCATATTGTGTTGATTTTTTAAATGTCAAAATAAGTTAGAAGGTATTCAAGATTGCCTCTCAAGTTTTTCCATATTGGAGCTGCGCTATTTTTGGGTAAATTATGTGTACTACAATGTCATTTTGGTGTGTGTTTTTTTTTATTATGAGATGCATTTTGTTTGGTTTATGTATGTTAGTACTATCTTCGTATGAAAAGGAGAAGGTGATAGTGATTGGTTCTGTCATATTTTTGTATATAAAGCTTTAACTTTTGTGTTTTCTTTGTTTATAAATTGATCCAATGATTCTAAATCACTTTTTTTTTTCATAGCGTGTATGCTAAAAAAATCTATCACAAGTTGTGACGAAGAGAAACCGAACAATGCCTAGACAAATTATTGTTTATTCTTCAGAGTACTTAACTTCAGGACGGTAGTGGTGCACTGACTCTCATTATTAAGTATGCATGACATAAGTAAATGTATTACTATCAGTTTCTTTTTCTCATGTTCTTTAACCTTCTCTTTCTATTAGTGATGCTTCTCAGGAGTCTCATTCTCATTACTGATTCCTTTTCACCTCTTCCTCGTTTTCACGCTTGTCATTTTGTTCCTTCGTTTCCATTATTTTCTCCTTGGTTTTATCTTCATTGTTCAATTTTTCTTCTTCTTTGATGACAGCAATGAAATCTTCCTCTGCACTTGTTGTTGTTGGCCCATCAATTTTCTTCTTCTATTCACCAGGTTCAGCTTCAACATAACCTTTACATTGCACCATATTTGTTTTCATCTTCTGGATAAGATCACAAGGGATTAGCTTGGTGATTGCGATACTATCGATCCAAACATAAAATGAAACAAAGAGGGCAAGTCTCATTGAGCAAACCACATAAGTGGCAACTGTAGTATACATGTCGAGTGGAACCACATGTACACTTCAAACTTATATGTTGACTATTTGGTGATGCAATTTCTTACACACAACATTCCGACCATCAATAGTAACTTGTCTACAATGCAACATCGAAAAATTATGTCTTTTTCGATTTTTATTCTTCTCTTTAAAGGGTCTCCATTTGTATAATAAGGCGATATATAACATTAAGCAAATTTTTCTTAAGGAAAATAGACGTCATATCCTAGCATTAACTGGAATGATGCAATATATCAAATACATAAATCTGATGGAATATCGTTTTTTGAAAGATAAATAGAAATTTTTAGAGGACCAAATTAAAGGAAACTAATCATAGTGGGAAAAAGGTGTTTATAAACATTTTACTAATATTATCTCCATCGATTAAGATACCTACAATGAGTATCTAACCATAATATTTAATTAAAAGACTTTACACAATTAAATTTTTTAATTTTTAATAACAACTATGCAAGTGAGTTTCTTATGATTTGTTGAAGGGTTTTTAAAGTTCTTAAATAAGAATCTAATTTTACTCTAAAGTAAGAGGAGATTGGGTTGAATTCTTATTATAAACTCCAAAGTGCTAAAAAGTGGATCTTTTTCTCAAGGGTTTCCCTCCCTATTTATAGATCATAGAAGTGATTACAATTTCTTGAAAATAGGAATGATTATATTTGTTTAGATTTGCATATAAATGGACAGATTCTTGCTAGATTTTTGAAAATTCTCCTTATCCGAATTAGGAAAACTTCATTTTCTCTTCGACGACGAGTTGCAACTCTTCTCATTTACTGATCGGTCGAATAGGAATCTTTCCGAGTTGCCAACCAAGAGTCGAGATGACTCTTTAGCCGAGTTCATGACTTAATGATTTTTTGGTTATTGATTGCTCTTGTGGATCAAAGTAGGATCTCGGATCCACCTCCAACAATTGTCCCCCAGACTCAGAAAGTCTTGTTGAATTTCTGAGTTGGTAAGCTACCTGCTTCTGAAATCTTCAGTCTACGTGTCAGACATTGATTGGGTGACAAGGACGGTTTAACAGGCTATTAGTAGGTCATCATTGCGTGACGATTAGGTTTCCGGTTAATTTGTTTAAATACATAGTTTTTATCTTCAGTCTTCCCTTCATTCTCAACCAACAATTTTTACTTTCTCTTAAACTTCCCCGTTCAAGTTGAATTTTTTTGACTTCATCTTTTATTTTTTGACAACAGGCCTTGACGATTTCCAACTTCCAAACACTAGAAATGGAATCAATGCTATCCTTGACTCGAGGAGGTCCCGCCAGAATGAGAGGTCAACCCGGGGTAGCCGTGCTCTTACGCCCATCCCTGTTGAGACTAGGGACATTCCTTTGGTCTCGTCCAGGATTAGTGCAAGTCGTGGTAATTCGTGTCCCCAGAAGAAGACAAGGACTGGTGACCTTCGGATTGAGTCACATGATGCAGCTCCTGATGCGAGGAGAGAAGAGAGGAGATCCCTTGCCAACTTCCGAGTCTCCTATAGTCATAGGGGCACGACGCCGATTCCAACATCTCGTGTTGACTGCACAGACCCGAGACGAACATCAGGTCTTCTCGAGATCTTTTTCCTCCTCCTGACCAAATGGCGAATAGAGAAGAGTACGAGGAGGCTGCATACCTCCTTTTTAAGGTTAGTACTTAGTTTTCTTCTACTCGGCACTTTAGTCGTTTTTAGTTTCTGACAGTTGGTTGTTATCATTTTTTGTTTAGTTCAGCTCCGACTTGAATGATGTCTTTCTTGGTCGAGAGAGGCTCATGGCGTGTCCTAAAGACGACGCTCATAGGACTACCCAGCTTGCTAGTCGAGCAAAGAAATCCACTTAGAGGTGGTAGAGGCGAGGTCTAGGCTAACCGCAGCTGAAGAGGAGCTCATTTGTAAGAAGGTCGAGTTAAAGCGGGAGCAAGAAAAAGTTCTCAAACTGAATCAGGAGAATGCGGATTTAAGCGAGTCGCTAAACTGCATTGATTCAGATTGGAGCACTACTTTCAAGGATACCGAGAAGGCCAATGACTTGTCGATGAAGCTTCGTGGTGAGGTGGATTCGATGAAGAAGGAATTTGATCTTCACCTTCGGGACGCTATGAACACCGAGAAGCTGAAGGTCTATTAGGATCTTTGCGACCAACTCACTGGTCATTTCAAAAGGATTGCTGCTCGCTTCAACAACCTGGACGTCAACTTGGTTGCTCATCTTTCGTACGCTCAGTATACCGGCTTGAGTAATGTTCTTTGGTTATTTTCAAATTGGGGAGTGTCTATTCCTTCAGCGCTCACTGACTACACAGACGTCGAGTTGAACAAGTTCAAGGAAATTGTCAATAGTAAGACCTTGACGGTGCTCCATCCCGAAGATCTGGTCGGCCCTGTTTTCAAAGTTGGCGAACCTTCCCATGCTTCCTGTGAGACTTGATTCACAGAAGCATGTAGATTTTTCTCTGACGAATCCTTATCGGTTCCTTTGACTTGTCTATTAGAACTAAATGTAATAGTTGAATCTTCTATTTTGTAAATATTTTTCTTTCATGCTTAACATATATGAAATGAACTCGTTTATTTTCATTTTTGATATTTCAATTGTATTAATCTTTCGTTGTAAATGAAAAATTTGAAAATAAATCGACTTTTTCTCGAGATGTTTGGGCACATACCCGCTCTTTCGACTTCAACAAGAGTCATACTTGTAAGTATATTTTTTGTAAAACCAAGATTTTACGACTTAGTTTTTTAAAGATGTTTGAGAATCAATTCTCGAAACGATCTTAAATTTAGATCATGAAGGCAAGAGTTTATAAATAAACTTTGCTGTTTCCGTACAAAACTAGGTTTTGCGTTAGTGAGAACTTAATGTCGGTGTGAGCGTGAGAAACTAGTTTCGCTATAGTACGAGAGGTTTATCTTGGTAAATAGTGAGAATTACATTCTTGTTTTATTGAGAACTTTGTCTCAGCATGATTATGAGAAATTAATCTCGTCAGAGTACGAAAAACTAATCTCGTCAAAATATGAGAAATAAATATTGTCAGAATATGTGCAAGGTTTTAAGAGATGGTTTTAGATGTGCGAGATTCTAAGACTCGGTTTTAGATGTGGGAGATTTTAAGACTCAGTTTTACATGTGCGAGATTTTGAAACTCAACTTAAATTTGTAGAAAGTTTTTTTGAGTTTAACTCGGTGAAATTTTAAGATTTGATTTGTGCAAAAAAAAAATTTGGTGTTTCTCAGCGAGATTTTAAGACTCAGATTTTGTGAAAAGTTTTCCAAAGTCTACTCGGCAAGATTTTAAGACTCAACTTTTGCGAAATGTTTTTTGAGGTTTACTCGGTGAGATTTTAAGACTTTGTTTTTTTTGATGTGAAAGTTAGAACTTTTAGTAACAAGTTGAAGTTGGCACGTAATTCGGGAATATTTAAGAGCCTGGATACTCTTTGGAAATATGCATATATATATATATATATATATTCTGCCGTATCAGCAACCTATAAAAAAATTATATAGTTATAGTTATACCTGAAAACTTCCTACGTACCTTTAATGGGATCAAGCCAAAACATAATTCTCTTTACATGATTAATTGATTAGATGGGCATCAGATGATGCAAAATAGGCTGGAGTTGGCATAGTTTTAGTAGTAGTATCACTTGAAATTGATGGAATTCAAGCTTCGTGGAACCATCTCTTCTTCCATTGTTGCGATCTCATCATGTTCAGTTTCACGACTTTGCTAATTATGTAGGGTCTTTCCCAGTTAGCACCACGTTTTCCACCGTGTTTATCTCGGCTGTATTTTTGAATATTTTTTGCAATACAAGATATCCTTTAGTGAAGTGTCGCCCTCATACTTTCTTATTATAATACTTCGTGGCTTGTTAATGATAGTTTTGCAGGCGGAGCAGAGCGTCATCTCTTTGTTCTTCCAAGTCGTCGATGCTAGTTTTCATATCTTGGTCGTTTAACTCATCATTGCTTGGAGAAGGGATTCTGCGCAAAGTCAGGATAGTGGCTTCCGCAGGGGCAAGCGCTTCCATTCCATGAGATAGAGAGAAGGGAGTACGGCCTGTTGATTGTCTTAGTATTGTGCAATGCGACCAAAGTACTTCATCCAACTCGTCTGCCCAATGGCTTTTCTTCTCTTCAAGTCGTTTCTTCATTCTTTCCAAGTCGTGCTTGGTCGTCGACTATGCTTGTCTGTTACCTTGCTTGTTTCTAGGCATAGAATGACTAACTCGAATATTCCAACTCACGCAGAAGTTGATGAACTTTGTCGAGATGAATTGGGAGCTATTATCCATGACGATTTCGTATGGTAGACCGTGTTAGCAAATGACGTTCTTCCAAATAAACTTGACTATGTCTTTATCTTTTATTTGAGAATATATTTCAGCTTCGACCTAAGTGGAGGAGTAGTCGGTCATGATTAGCATAAATCTCTTTTGTCGAGATAACGGTAGAGGCCCTACTATGTCCACTGCCTAACGCATGAACAGGTAATGCATGATTGATGAGGTCACCTCTTCAATCGGAGTGTGCATTATGTGTTTGTGACGCTGACACTTATCACACTTATTCGCGTAGTTTTGAAAATCTTGGACCATAGTCGGCCAGTTGTATCCGAGAGTACGGATCTTATGCTCAACGGATCACCCGCTAGCGTGATTTCCTCCAGCTCCTTCATACTTTTTTCGTATCACCTTTCTTGTTTCATCGCCATGGATATGCGTAAGCAATTTTCTGTTTGAACTTTGGCGACAAAGTTTACGATTTGTGAATAGAAAGCACACTTGGCTTTAAGCCTTCGAGCCATCCATCAATCTTCAGGAGTTTCTCCATCGAGTATATATGCAAGTATCTCATCTCTCTAGTTGATTGTCCTTTCTCTAGCTTGAGGAAGGTTGACCATCTCCATATCGGGATCTTCACCCTAATATGCGATAGCTGAGACCACGACGAAGTCTCCTTTCAAAAGTTGAATACTTGGCTGATGGATGCTCTCCACCGGAATGACTCGTCTTTAGACAGGATACGTAGTTGAAGCCAAGGATGCCAATGCATCAACCCAAGTGTTTTCCGTTCGGGAAATCTTAGTAAGCTTGATCCTTAAATCCTTTGATAGCTCCATCACGACCTTTTAGTATGCCTTCATCCAGTCATTCTTTGTATCATAGCCGTCGTTAACTTGATTGACAACTAACTAAGAGACACAATAGCATTCGACTTGGAAAACTCCAACTTCTTTGCAAGTAGAATCCTGATGATCAACGCCTTGTACTCGGCCTTGGTGTTCGATGCTGGGAAAGTCAGTCGGAATGACTGTTCTATTACTTCCCTCATCAAAGTTTCCTGTCGAATCCCGACTCCAGATCCATGCTGCAAAGATGATCAATCGACAAAAAGTTTTCAGACTTGAGGAGACTCATCTATTTCTAATAGTTCAAACTCGGGAGATAATTCAATCAGAAAATCTGCCAGAACTTGCGATTTGGTGCTTGTCCTTCCTTTGAACTCGATGTCGTACTCCCTCAGTTCTATAGCCCATTTGGTTAACCTTCCCGACTGATTTGGGCTATGCAGGATTGTTCGTAGCGGGTGGTTAGTGAGCACAATAACCGTATAAGATTGAAAAATGGTCGTAACTTCCTTGCTGAAGTTATAACTACTAGAGCGAGTTTCTTTGTTGTCGGATAACGGGATTCCGCTCCATCAAGGGACTTGCTTGTGTCGAATATCAGATACTGGACTCCTCTATCTTCTCGTACGAGTACAAAACTCACTGCTGATGACGACACCATGATGTATAAGTAAAGCGGTTTTCCGTCTTTAGGCTTTCACAGATGCTATGGAGTTGGCAGATATTCTTTAACTCGGGGAAGGCGCTTTCACATTTGTCATCCCACTAGAAATTTTTATTTCCTTGTAGGAGTTGATATTAAGGGAGACATTTGTCCATTGATCGGGCGATGAAATGATTTAGTGTAGTAATTTGTCTTGTCAGTCATTGGACTTCCGTTTGTTTCTTGGAGACGCTAGATCCTGAATTGCTTTCACCTGCTTCAGATTTGGTTTGATCCCCCTTTGGGTAGTGATATATCCTAGGAATTCTCCTAAAGTTACCCTAATGTGCACTTAGCCGGGTTCAGTTTCATCTAATACTCGTTCAGTGTCTTGAAATAAAGAACCAACTGATCGACGAGATCCTCAACCTTCAAGGACTAGACCAACATGTCATCGATGTAAACCTCCATTATCTGACAAAGTTGTTCAGCAAACATTTTGTTAACGAGCCGCTGATAAGTAGCTCCTGCGTTCTTAAGGCTGAAGGGCATGACCTTGAAACAACATGTTCCTCGCTCGGTTATGAATAAAATTGTCTCCATCTCGTTAGGGTGCATTCTGATTTGGTTGTTGCCCGAGAATGCATCCATGAATGAGCGCAATTCATTCCCTGTCGTTACTTCTATAATCCGATCGATATTTGGCAAAGGAAAGCTATCTTTCGCACATGCCTTGTTTAGGTCGGTGAAGTTTAGGCAAGCTTGCCATTTGCCATTCTTCTTTGGTATTACAACCGGATTAGCTAACCACTCGGGACATTGTACTTTGACAATAGACCTAGTATCGATAAGCTTCTTGACTTCCTTGATCACGGCTTTCGTCCTTTAAGGCCATAACTTTCGCCTTTTCTGCTTTATCGGCTTGTAAGTCGGGCCGATGTCAATCTGTGACTCGTCATCCTTGGATTAATTCTAGGCATGTCTTTTACAGTCCATGCAAATGCTCTCATATTTTTTCGAGAAGTTTGATTAACTTTTCTCGAATCGACTTGTCTAAGTTGACCCTAATAATGACGCACTTCTCAGAGTCGGATAAATCAATGTTAGCGAGTTCAGTCATCGACCGATCTGGCTTCTCGGGAGCAGGATGCTCTGAAGTGGCCTTACTGCTGGTTGTGGCTGTGATCATACAAGACTTGTTGTGCAGTTTCAATTCGGCAACAAAGCATGTTCTTGACATCTTCTGATCACCTCGCAAAGTGTAAGTTCCTTTATCAGTCGGGATCTTTACACATTGATGGTAGCTCAACGGGACCGCCATCAATGCATGGATCCAAGGTGTTCCCAATATCATGTTATAAATTGGTGGTTTATCGACCATCAACAACTTGATCTATCTGGCGATTCCAGCTGCCTGAATTAACAGCTTGACTGTTCCTATGGCATGTATGGAACTGCCATTGAACACAGTTAGGGTTCTATCAACCAGCTTGATTCTCAGATCTGAGAGTGCCATCCGGTTTAGAGTCTATTTGAAGATCAAATTGACTTAGCTTCCAGTGTTGATAAGTATCTGAGAGACGTCAAAATTGACAACTCAGAGTTTGATGACTAGCGGGTCATTGTGCGGAAACTTACTCCTTCAAGGTCCTCTAGGGAGAAAGATATCTTCGAGTTGACCGTTGTCAATCTCTCTGATAGAGACGAGTTCTTGAGACTGACTGTAGCTACAACCTTCTGTTCATACTTCTTGATGGACCGTATAGTGTCATCACAAGATTGGAGGTGTCCCATGATGCCAACTACATTTACCCATGGGTTGTCCTACTCAGAAGTTTTGGGTCTATTCTTTGCGCGCTTAACACCATCGTTAGCAGTGTTGTTTTGAGTGGCCCACTTGTTGGCCCTTCTCGTAATTCAACTTCTTTTTGTTTCTGCAATAGGAACTACTAAGTTTCCTCCTCGAATTGATTTAACTTGCCTTTGTTGAATTTTCAGAAAGTAGTTCGTGGAGGTGTTTACATTTTGAGGTTGAATGGCCAGCCTGTTCATGGAAGGCGCAATATTCTCCTAGGTTGTAGTTGTTGTTCTAGGGTTTCTTCCTAGACGAACTGTCCGTATCTACAACTTGGAATGATGTTGCCGAGTTAGCTCTTCCCTCGTTGTTGTGCTGTCTCGGCTTTTGGTACTCTTCCTTTGGCTCTTTCGCTCCAGACTCATGTTGAACCTTCTGAGTTTTTGCGAGGATTTGATTTTCCTCGGTGTACTCGACATGCCTTGCTGTTCTGCATAAGACGTCTAATATTGTGGTTGGTTGGTTCATGAATAGGTCTCGTTAGAGCGCTTCCTCACTCACCATCCCGGTTCTTAATGCTTCGATAGCCATGTCGTCGTTGACTTTGGCTTGGTCATTATTCTCTGGAAGCGCCCAAGGTACGACTTCAAGGTCTCATTGATTCCTTGCTTCAAGGACCACAGCTCGGCCGTAAGAGTGTCCTGGTCAACGTATATAGCGTATTATTTTATAAACAGTTTAGCTAGTTAATTGAAGCTTTTAATTAACCCTATGGGCAACTTGGTGAACAACACCAACGCATAGCTAGTTAAGTTTCTGGCGAAGAGTTGACAATACACCGCATCTTCTTAGTCTGGGGTGCAGTTCATACCTCCCATCACGACGTTGAACGCACTCATGAACTCTAGTGGGTATGTAGTTCCGTTGTATGAGGGGCAACATATTCTCAATCTTTGGTTTGCTAGGATCCATCTCGTTCTTGGAGAGATGATGAGTTCCGAGTTTGGACTAGAAACTGCCCAATCTCTGGTGCCGAGCTGGTCGCCTCGTGGAATTGCGATTTCATCTCTTCTATCATTCTGAAGATGGCTGCATTATCTGTTGTTCCATAATCGGCTGTGCCAGGACGAGCCAAGTTGGAATCTGGCTTCGTTCTGTAGTTTGGTACCCCTACAGGCTTGGAGTCTGATCGAACAGATTCCTCTGCACACTAGCGAGTACGTCCTCATTTTGGCAGTTTTTTTGCACGGGCTGCAAGTTATCACAGCCAACCCTGTCTCTAGCTTTGAGACACTCAAATCGCTTGGCGTTTCTTTTTTGTGTTGCTTTCTGCATTGCTAGTAGGTTCCGTATCATCACCTCAAGTGATGGCAGCTTAGTCAGTATTCCTAGAAGCTCGGTAGCCTCCCGAGTTGGCTCACAGTGGTTCTCTTGAGTCTGAACAGAGTTCAATGACGATTCGTGAGCCAGATTTGTCTGCTCCTGAGTTTGATCAGGGGTTGTTCTTTCCGGGGAATGTAAGACAGCATTGTTTCTCGATATTCTTGCTTTTCGTCGATCTCTTTGTTCTCTTACGTTAAGAAATCTTGCAAAGTCTTCCCCACAGATGGTGCCCATTGTTCGAGAAGGATTTAGCACAAAATGTTCTAAATCAAGCTCTGATTAATGAAGAAGACAGGTGCAGATTCTTGAACAAATTGGGAGAGAATTAAAGAGATAGCTTGAGTAAGAGGAGATTGGGTTGTGTTCTTATTATAAACTCCAAAGTTCTAAAAAGTGGATCTTTTTCTCAAGGGTTTGTGTCTCTATTTATAAATCATAGAGGCGGTTACAATCTCTTGAAAATAGGAAAGATTACATTTGTTTAGATTTGCAGATAAATAAAGAGATTCTTGCTAGATTTTTGGAAATTCTACTTAATTAAATTAGGAAAACTTCCTTTTTCTCTTCGACAACAAGTTGCAACTCTTCTCCTTCAGTAATCGACCAAATAGGGATCTCTCCGAGTTGTCAACCGAGATCCGACATGACTCTTTAGCCGAGTTAATGGCTTAATGGTTTTTTGGTTATCGATTATTCTCATGGACCGAGGTAGGATCTCGGATCCAACTCCAACAAGGTGGTCTAACGTCATTTGCATCTTTGAAATGTTCATCTTCATTTTTCTTCAGCCATTTGACACACCAACATCTTTTTTTATCCAAACACCGACAATTTGTTATGCAGGAACTTGACCATGTCCATCTCTATTAGTAGTAATAACAATCCAAGATCACATATGGATAATGTGAAAGTCGATTATGTTCTCTTCCTTCATCGTTGAAGATAGCTCATAGGCCAGAGTTAAAGCCCACCAAGATATAATGAAGAGAGATCTAGCTCATCACAATTATCCTCATTTTGGGCTTTTTATAGCCGATCCCGCTTTAATTAGTGAGGTGACTATATAAGTTAACTTCTTCTTCTTCGTTTGATCTGTAACAGAAAATGAGTTGTTGTAATCTGTAACACAAAAAGAAAACAGAGAAATCAGAGTGAAGTTCCAGGTTTGGGCCTGAAGAGAAATGTACTCTATTATTGGAAGAACTCTATAATCGTGTTTGTCTCATCTTTTACTTCTCTCTTACTTTGTTTCCTCATTATTTAATCTTCTTTCTAAACATGTTCAATCAAATAAATACAAGATAGATCAAGTTCAATTCTCTAAGAGAAAGATCAATTTCTCTTGGGTATTTCCATAAGGTTTCATTAACAATTTGTATCAAGAGCTAGGTTGTGGCTAAAAGATTGGAACGAAGAAATCAGATCAACTTGAAGATTGAAACAGAAAGAAGTTAGAGCGTACCACTTAGGAGATGGAAGCTCATTTGACGAAGAACAAGGAGACTCAAAGGATTCAAAGATAATCTGGAGCTTGTTCACCTCACATTCAAGAAAGAAACACACAGATTAGAATTCTAGGTGAAATAATTGATACAAATCAATCAGCCATTATCTAAAACTCAAACTTGTTGATTCATCAATTAACAAAGCTACGTTGATCAAGTAACCTTTCTGTTCAAGATACACAAAATATTGACTGGTAATTCTGCAGGTTATCGATTTAATAACATAAAAGAGACAGAATGGAGGCAACACAAGGAAAGTTTGTGGTGGAGAGATTTGATGCTAAAGGAGATTTTGATCTATGGAAATACATGATGCTTGGTCAATTCGAGATATAGGGTTAGTTATCTGTGATAGAAGAAGAACATGAGGAAGTTTATGTTGAAGAAAAGGTGACTGAAAAGGTAAAAGAAGTCAAACCAGGGATGAGTACAAAGGATCCTAGGTGGGAATTAAAAGACAGAAGAGCTAGGAGCCTTCTTAGTCAATTTCTTACAGATATAGTACTGAGGAAAGTGATGCACAAAACTTTTGCTTATAAACAGTGGATGGCTTTGGAAAGAGATTACCAAACAAAGACTAAAGCAAATCGGATTTATCTGAAGAAACAATTCTCATGTTTTAGTATGGATGAGGATAAAACTATTGAAGAAAATCTTGACAAGTTTCTCAAAGTTAATGATCTTGTGAGCTTGAAGGTTACTATACAGGATGAAGATCAAGCTATTTGTCTTCTTAATAGCTTATCACCTTTGTTGATCTGCTGGTCCACACCTTGCAGTTTGGAAATGCTAAAGATACATTGATTATAAATGATGTCATTACCAGAGCTTATGGAATGGAATCAAATCTCATCCAAAAAGGTCAATTGTATAAAAGAAAGGTCACATCATAAGATCTGACAATTGAAAATAAAGGAAGATCAGAGAATAGAAACAACAAAGGAAGTGGTAAAGGGAGATTTAAGAGCAGAGGATGGTCACAATATAAGGGTAAGCAGAGTAATAATACTAGATCATGTTGGATATGTAGTGATGCAAATCACTTGAAGAAAGATTGCCCTCGGAGAAATCAGAACAAGAAAAATTAGTAAACATGACAATCATTGATACAGAATCATAAGCTTTACAATGAGTTTGGTCGCCGCTATAGATGAATGGGTTTTAGATTCTGGTTGCACTTATCATATGACACCTAATAAGGAGATACTTATGGATCTGGTGGAGATCAAAGGGAATAAGGTGTATATGGGTAATGATACATATTTCATAGTTAAAGGTATCGGAAAGCTTTTCATCAATAATGAAATGGTTCAACGATTGTTCTTGATGAAGTCAAATATGTACCAAAAATGAGCAGGAATCTAATCTCCTATGGACAACTAGAGTTGATTGGTTTCAACTACAAAGGAGAAGATTTTAAAATACAATTCTATCTGAATGGTAAAAGGTTTCTGTAAGGAACCTATAGAAAAGGTCTTTACTACTTAGATGGTGAAGTTAAATCTTCAGAAGTAAACGTTGCAAGATTTGATTCAGACCCAACTATGAAATGGCATAAGAGACTTGGTCACTTGGGAAAGAGATCAATGGAAATGTTGGTAAAGAAAGGATGTTTGAAAAGGAATGAAATCAAAGAGTTGAGCTTCTGTGATGCTTGTGCAATGGGAAAGAGTCACAAACAAAGTTTTTAGAGATCAAAACATACACCAAAAGGAATCTTAGACTACATTCATTCTGACCTATGGGGTTCTCAAAATACAACTCCAAGTATTTCAGGTGCACAATACTCCATTACATTCATAGACGACTATTCAAGGAAAGTTTGGATCAGTTTTTTAAGGAAGAAAAGTGAAGCGTTTCAAGCATTTCTAGATTGGAAGACTCTAGTTGAAAATCAAACAGGAAGAAAGGTTAAATGCTTGAGAACTGATAATGGATTAGAATATTGTAACTCACATTTTGATAATTTATGTAAAGCTTCAGGAATAAAGAGGCACAAGACATGTTGATATACACCACAACTGAATAAAGTTTCAGAAATGATGAACAGAACAATGATGGAAAAATCCAAAAGCATGCTTGCAAACTCAGGTTTAAGTGATGAATGTTGGGTTGAAGCGGCAAATACATCTGTTTATCATATAAACAGATCTCCATCATCCTCTATAGATTTTGAAGTTGTAAAAGAACTATGGTCAAAGTCAAAACCAGTATACAATCACGTAAAAGTGTTTGGTTGTATTGCTTATGTTCATACAGTTCAAAGCAAAGTTAATCAAAGAGCAACAAGAGGATTTTTCTTGGCTTATGGTTTTGAAACTAAAGGATATCGTGTATGGTTAATAGAAGAAATGAAGCTTGTTATCAGCAGAGATGTTATCTTTAAAGAAGATAAATTGTACAAGATCTAAACACAGAATTACAAACAGATCAAGTGGAGACTCAGAACTTGGATAAGAAGACAAAGAAACGTGTTTCCTTCAGAAAAGAAATAGATGAAGTGTTGGGAGAGTCAGCTACAGATATTAGAGAGTATAGAGTTTCAGATTTGGGTGGAGAAAGTTCAGGGTATGTTCCAGGGAATGATAGTGAGGGAAATGATCAAAGTGTTTCAGAATTAGAAGAAGAACCAAGGAATGAGTCGACAGACAGAGAGCTTACAGATATGGATATTGATTCTAATCACAGTTTTAAACTTGATGACTACTTACTAGCAAGGGAAAAAATGAGAAGGGAAATAAAACCACCATCAAAATATGAAGATTCAGATTTTGTTGCCTATGATCTTTGGCGTCAGATGAAGAAACAGATTCATTAATCAGAAATAATACTTGGGGATTGGTTGATAAACCTAAAATTTAGAAGGTAACTGGGTGTAAGTGGTTTATAAGTTAAAGCCCGGAATACTAGGAGTAGAGAAACCAAGGCACAGGGCCAGGTTGGTGGCTAAGGGGTATGCACGAATAGAGGGTATTGACTATAATGAGGTGTTTGCACATGTGGTTAAGCGCACGTCTATCAGATTACTACTATCAAAAGTGGTTAAGTTTGATATGGAGCTTGAACAACTAGACGTTAAGACAACATTCTTACACAGTACTTTACAAGATGAGATATACATGAATCAGCCTGAAGGTTATGTGGTTAAAGGGCAAGAGAGAAAAGTATGTTTACTCAAAAAATCTCTATACGTTCTAAAGCAATCGTTTAGAGAGTGGAATCAAAAGTTTGATGCTTTTATTCTAAGCCAAGGTTTCAAGAAAAGTGAATTTGATCCTTGTGTTTACTATAAAGGAGAATCACTAGTTAACAAAGTTTATCTACTTCTCTATGTTGATGACATGTTAATCTCCTCAATGAATCTTAAGCAGATAGAGGGATTAAAGAAACAGTTACGCACAAAGTTTGAAATGAAAGATTTGGGTCAAGGTAGAAAATACTTGGTATGGATATATATCATGACAGAGCTAAAGGTACATTAGTTATATCTCAAAGCAATTATATCAAGCATATTATCAAGCTATTTGGAATGAGTGATGCAAAGTCAGTACAAACGCCATTAGGATCTCATTTTACACTTCAACAGTTGACAACAGAGCAAGAGAGAGAGAGCAAGAGACATGGATAGATAAAAAATCTTATGCTAGCGTTGTTGGAAGTCTCATGTATACTATGATAGGATCACATCCAGATCTCGCTTACTCAGTTGGTGTTGTTAGTTGTTACATGTCAAAACCAGGGAAAAAACATTGGTTAGCAGTGCAGTGGATTTTAAAATACCTCATAGATACTGCAGACATGAATTAACATTCAGAAAACACTCAGAATTCAAGGTAAAAGGTTTATGCGATGCAGACTATGCTAGTGACAGAGATAGATGCATATTAATCACAGGATTTGTTTTTAGAGTCAGAGGTAATACGGTAAGTTGGAGATCTAGATTGCAACAAGTAATGGCACTTTCAACAGATCAGAGTATGTTGCTTTATCAGAAAGTTGCAGAGGAGCAGTATGGTCGAAAGGTATCACAGAGGAATTGGGATATAAACAAGATGTAGTTGAAATCTACACTGACTCTCAGAGCGCAGTACATTTAGCTAAGAACCGTATGAGTAATGAAAGGTCAAAGCATATTAAAGTAAAATACAACTACATTCGTGAAGCTATTGAAGAGAAGGAAGTATTAGTTCTAAAAATTCATACATCAGAGAATCCAGTAGACGCAATGACAAAAGTGTTACTCATATGTATGGTTTTTAGCACATTTTAGGAGTTCTATTTAGCCGTTTTTACATCCATATCTAATACATTCTTGTCATTTTAGAGTCCAAATAGCTTTATTTATTTGCATCAGCATGCATATTGCATTCAAGGGGATTTTAGGTACTGAAGGTGCAAAATTGGAGTGTTCTGGACTAGTGGCTGCAAAGAGATGCAAAGTTGCAGCACTTGGAGTGTGGTTGGAGCTAGAAAACAACGAAGAATGCTCGAGTACTGTTTGAGTCCCATCATGCTCCAATTGGAGTGGAGTGGCAAAGAACAAGGAAAGCACTCGAATCTGTAAGTTGACACTCGAACAAACACATGTTGCGCTGGAGCTATAGTTCGAGTGTACTGTATCTTGGGACGCAAGGTTTCTTATCATGGATCTAATCAGCGTCTGGATCGAGCTTGGCTTCAAGATCCACTAAAGATGGGCTTTTTCTTACTGTGCCAAATTTCACTTGTGTTTGTGCTGAGTTTGCTATATACTTCGAGTAGGGATGCGTTTTGGGGATCTATCCAGTTTTTTATCCGAGTGATTATTTCTTTTTCGAGTGAGCAGACATTAGCTTTTTGTAGTTTCAGAACAAATCTTTTTGATTTGATTTTTTATGTTTTTATGAAATTCAGTTTTTACGTTCAGTGTTGATTTCAATATTCATTCGAGCTTATCATTTATGTTATCCATCATTGATTTCGTGCTAAATGTTGATTTTATAAAACACCTATGGGAATAGGGTCTTTTAGTAGTCAACTCGAGTTTTTTTGCCACGAGAGTGGATTCATTGTTATTGTTCTCGCTGCCTAGAGATTAACTTCATTGAGTGTTGTCAAGTGCCTAGTTGGTCTAAGAGTCACGCTGATTCGTGATGCTCACCTCTCATGAACCTGTTTTCTTACCTTGCGTTAAATTCACTCTTGACATTGCTTCTTATTGCTTTGCTTTAATTTATTTGTTATTGCTGCTCGATTTGTTCGCTTTTATCTTAAGTTCGATATAGGTTGTTAGATAAACCACACTTCAATTGGCTTGAATTAGGATTATTTACTGCATTCTAAGGGATAACTACACTCCCAGTTGGATTGACACCTATTATACTACACTGACACATTAGTGTAATAAGATTTGAAAACCTGAGTAAAATCTTGTTATCAAATTGGCGCCGCTACCAAATGGGTTTCTGCTAGTTACATTTAGGATTGTTAACTTTCTAAGCTCAAGTTCTTTTTGTTTCTTGTTACTTACTTACCTGTGATACTGTCTTTTGTGTCTATTTCAGGTGATTTCAACATTCAGTGAGTCCGTTACAACCTACTGTTTGAGTTGAGTTCACGTATTGTATGCAGACACGTTCACAGGATAGTCATAACCTACTCCAACTTCTTGACACTATTTACCAACTTCCACGCGAGTTGAGAGCAAAGAAACACCAACTAGAAACTTCACCACAAGATCCAGCTGAAATGAATCCCCCAGCAAACTCGCAAACACACCAACTCCCACCTAAGCATACCGACCCACCTCCTGTGGATGTACCTCGGCAGAGGAGGCCTCGAATAATCGGAGCTGGAGATGCACCAAGCACTCATACCCAGAGACATGGAATCGTGCCTCCAGCTATTTCGAACAACAACTTCGAGATCAAGAGCAGTCTCATATCCATGATCCAGAACATGCAGTTTCATGGACTACCCTCTGAAGACCCTCTTGTTCACTTGGACGAGTTCAAGCGCATTCGTGGTCTGCAAAGGCTTAATGGTGTAAGTGAGGATGCGTTTAAACTTAGGCTGTTTCGATTGTTTCTCGGAGATAAGGCCCGCATTTGCGAGAAGCATTTATCATAAGGATCTATTACTTCTTGGACTGACTACAAAACTGCCTTTCTGAGCAAGTTCTTCTCGAACTCTCGCACTGCAAAGCTTAGGAGTGCTATCTCTCGAGCTTTACATAGCATAACCATGAAACTTTTTCTAAAGCATGGGAGTGATACAAAGCTTATCAAACCTAGTGCCCCCATCATGGTTACGCTTCAGAAACATTGCTTAGCAATTTTTACAGAGGTGTTCATCCCAACATCCGAAGGCTCCTGGGTACTGCTAGCAACAAAAATTTCCTAAACAAGGATGTGGATGAAGGTTGTGAGTTAGTGGAGAATATGGCATATGCAGATGGGTAGTATAATGAGGACTACGATAGGACCGTCCGTGGTACAGTGGATACAGACACTGTCAGTAGGAAGGAGCTCAAGACCCTGAACGAGAAAATTGACAAGCTGTTGCTGGTGCAATAGAAACATGTTCACTTTATGACTAGTGATGAACATCTTTAAGACGAGGAGGATGATCAGGTTGCGAAGATCAGTTATCTGCAAAATCAAGGTGGTGGTTACAAGCAGTACAACAACTACAAGCAACACCCCAACCTCTCATATCGGAGTACCAACATAGCAAACCCCCAAGACCAGGTCTACCCACCTAAACCCTAGAATGTTCACTCCAAACCTTTTGTCCCTAAGCAGCCATATCACCAGAGTTACCAGCAACTCCAACCGTGTCTGCTGGGTATGAAGCGCAAGCTCCAGCAACTGCAACACAACCACCTGAAGTTCTAACTTTGCTACAAGAGATACTTAAAGGGCAGAAAGTGTCAGCTACTGAAATCATGCAGAAGTTTACTAAGGTGCATTGCAAGATTGACGCCTCTCACAACGATCTCAACTGCAAGTTTGAGACACTGAATGCAAGACTTAAGTATGTGGAGAGTCAGCAAGCATCATCTTCTTCTGTGAAGACGACTGGGAAACTTCAAGGAAAAGCAGTCTCCAATACGAAACAGTATCACGCCAACGTTATCACTCTGTAAAGTGGACGCGAGTTGCTAATTCGAACAGGGGATTCCAAGGATACTGAGGATAGTAAGGTTTAGGAGGGGGAGGATTCTCTCATCACTAGTCAGACAAAAACTTTCGCTGCAAACAAGATACTCGAACAGGAAACTCGATCTGGAGCTGTTTCTAAGCCACAGTCTGATGAAGATCCCATGCCTAAAGCTAAGTCAGATACATCGAATCATTTTGAACCAAAACCCAATGTTTTAGATACACAACCACCTGCAGCATTTCAACAGAAGAGCAAAACTTTTGTTCCACCACCTTACAACCCCAACTGCCTTTCCCTCAAAGGTTCAAGAAGGATATGACGGAGAAATATAAAGCCCTTTTCATGAGTAGGTGAAGGATATCGAGGTGAAGATCCCTATCTTAGATGTGTTCATGCTGATACCTCCTTACCAAAAATTTTTGAAAGAAGCGGTTAAGGAGAGGACTCAAGAAGTCGAGGGAATGGTAGTGTTGATGCATGAGATCAGTGCTATAATTCAGAGGAAAGTTGTGCCGAAAAATATTGGTGATCCTAGAACCTTCACAATTCTCTGCTCGCTTGGACTCTTGTCATTCAGCAAGTGTCTCTGTGATCTCAGTGCCTCAATCTGCTTTATGCCTCTTTCAGTTTCAACAAGGTTAGATTTTGTCAACTACAAACCTTGTAAGATTTCGTTGGTTCTAGTAGATAGGTCAGTGAGAATCCCGCATGGCATTTCAGAAAACCTTCCTGTGAAGGTGGGAGGAGTTGAAATACCAACTCACTTTGTTGTTCTGGAAATGAAAGAAGAGCCTAAAGACCCCCTGCTGTTTGGAAGACCTTTCTTAGCCACAGCAGGTGCGCTAATTGATGTCAGGAGTGGGGTGATCGAGCTAAATCTTGGTCTAGATCTCAAGATGAAATTAAACATCAACGATGCGATTAAGAAACCAACAATTGAGGGTCAGGTATTCTTAGTTCAAGAAATAGACGCATTGGCTGATGAGGTTTTAGAGGAGTTGGCAGCAGAAGACCAACTACAAGTTGCCTTGACTAAGCCAGCCGCTGAGGGGTACTTGAGTGTAGAAGCTGAGTACTATGGGAAGCTACTGGATTCTCACAAGCTAGTCAGAAGTTCAGTGGTTATTGAAGAATTGGATGAAACACGTTCTGAGGATAAAACAGTGAGTCTATACTTAAGTGTATCAGTACCAGATTCAACCCCAAGACTCGAACCATAAGCACTTGAATGCACTACACCTGCAGTCACTGATGACTGGTCTGAACTGCAAGTACCCAAAGTGGAACTAAAACCACTTCCTGCAGGTCTAAGGTACGCTTTTCTGGGCTCTAATTCTACTTATCATGTGATTGTCAATGATGCTTTGAGTGATGATGAATTGAGCATGCTATTGACTGAGCTTAAATGTTTTAGGAAGGCTATAGGATATACCCTTCAAGACATTAGAGGAATATCTCCAAACTTTTGCACCCATAGGATACACCTAGAGGATGAATCTCATTCTAGCGTAGGGCCCAAGAGGAGACTGAACCCTAACCTTAAAGAAGTTGTGAAAAAGAAATACTTAAGTGCTAGATGCTGATGTTATCTTTCCAATTTCTGATAGTAAGTGGGTTTCACCTGTGCAGTGTGTTCCTAAGAAGGGGGGTATTACTGTAGTTAAAAACAACAAAGATGAATTGATACCCACTAGAACCATAACAGGGCATATGATGTGTATAGACTATAGGAATCTGAACTCCTTGACTTGGAAAGATCATTTCCCTTTGCCGTTTATTGATTAGATGAATGAACGACTGTCTGGTAAAAAGTATTATTGCTTCCTTGATAGGTATAGCGGGTTCTTTTAGATTCCAATACACCCGGATGATCAGGAAAAGACTACTTTTACTTACCCGTATGGCACTTTTGCTTACAAGCGCATGCCATTTGGTTTATGCAATGCTCTTGCTACTTTTTAACGCCGTATGACTTCTATTTTCTCAGATTTGATCGAGGATGTAATTGAAGTATTCATGGACAATTTTTCTGTCTATGTTTCTTCCTACTCCTTTTGTTTGTCGAATTTGTGCAGGGTGCTTAGCAGGTACGTGGAGACCAACCTTGTGCTCAACTGGGAAAAATGCCACTTCATGGTTCAAGAAGAAACAGTTTTGGGGCGCAGGGTGTCTGAGAAGGGTATCGAAGTTGATAAGGCAAAGATTGAAGTTATGACTCAGCTGCAGCCTTCCAAGATAGTGAAGGATATTCGAAGCTTTCTGGGTCACACCGAGTTTTACAGAAGGTTCATCAAGGACTTCTCCAAAATTGCAAGGCCCCTGACCAGCCTACTATGCAAAGAGGTCAAGTTCAATTTCAGTCCTGAGTGTCTTGAAGCATTCTTGAATACCAAAGAGGCATTGATCTCAGCTCCAATAGTCCAAACCCCAGACTAGGCTCTTCTATTCGAGATCATGTGCGACACAAGTGACTTTGCTGTTGGAGCAGTCCTTGGGTAGAAAAAAGATAAGAAATTGAACATGATATACTACGCCAGCAGGACTCTTGACGATGCACAAATCAAACATGAAACCATAGTGAAGGATCTTCTTACTGTGGTGTTTGCATTCGAGAAATTCAGATCATATCTGGTGGGGTCTAAAGTAATATTCCATACAGACCACGCATCAGTGAAGTATTTGATGAGGAAAAAGGACGCTAAGCCGAGATTACAGAGATGGATTCTTCTGCTGCAAGAGTTCGACATGGAGATAGTGGACAAACCCGGAGTAGAAAATGGAGTGGCAGATCACCTGTCACATATGATTGAAGACTCGATCCCTATTGATGATTCAATGCCAGAAGAGCAGCTCATGACTCTAGGGGCGGAAGAACATTGTTTTCAGATTGGCAAGAGGTTTGCTAGTTCCAATCTACCTGGATATGCAGATTTGGTCAACTACTTGGTTGTAGGTGAGGTGCCTAAGTGTTTAGATGCATATTAAAGGAAGAAGTTTTTCAAGGATGTCAATCACTACTTCTGGGATGAGCCATACTTATATAAGAAGGGAGCATATGGTTAATTTAGAAGGTGAATAGTAGAGGAAGAAGTTCAGGGAGTTCTGGAACATTGCCATGGGTCAGCCTACGGTGGACATTTTTTAACATTCAAGATTGTTCAAAAGATTTTGCAGTCAGGGTTATGGTAGCTTACTGTGTTCAAGGATACTCAGGATTTCATCTCCAAGTGTGAGCCGTGTCAGAGAATGGGTAATATAAGCAGGAAAAATGAAATTCCACAGAACCCGATTCTGGAAGTTGAAGTATTTGACTCTTGGGGAATTGATTTCATGAGCCCGTTCAACCCACCGTCTCATGGGAATCGCTATATTCTAGTCGTAGTAGACTGCATCTAAAAGTGGATGGAAGTTGTAGCTAGTCCAACAAATGATGCTAAAGTCGTCATCAATTTATTCAAGAGCATTTTCCCTCGATTTTGAGTGCCTCGAGTTGTGATCAGCGATGAAGGCTCACACTTCATCAATAAGGTGTTTGAAAATATGCTGAAGAAGAATGGAGTTAAGATTAAAGTAGCAACACATTATCATCCACAAACCAGTGGTCAAGTGGAGGTGTCAAACAAGCAGACCAAGGCTATTCTAGCTCGAGTTGTGGGAGTATCAAAACGATTGGGCAGTAAAGTTAGATGACGTCTTGTGGGCATATAGAACAGCTTTCAAGACTCCGATTGGATGAACTCCATTCCTGCTGCAGTATGGAAAATCATATCATTTACCACTTGAGATAGATTACAAAGCACTGTGGGCTACGAGATTCATCAACTTTGATCTCAAGACTGCTCAGGAGAAAAGGCTTCTGAATCTACACGAGTTAGAAGATGACAGACTTGATGCTTATGAGAGCTCGAAAGTGTACAAGGAGCGGACAAAAGCCTTCCATGACACGAAGATTGCACACAAGCAGATCGCACCAGGTTATCAAGTGCTGCTGTTCAACTCCAGACTTAAACTACTCCCTGGGAAACTGAAGTCGAGATGGTCTGGTCCATTCCGAGTCAAGGAAGTTTTAACTTATGGAGCTGTCACCCTGATCAACAAAGATGGCAGTGATATTACTGTAAATGGGCAGCAGGTTAAGCTATACCGAGCTGATGAGACCATTCCTGAGAGAACCTCTGTTTCTCTCAATGAACCAATCCACCCTTGAAGGGTGTGAAAGTCAGGCTCAATGACTTTAAACAAGCGCACTTGGGAGGCAATCTCATGATATCCTTATAAATAGTTAATTAAAATTATCCGTATTTTGAATCTTTCATTTATATCAGTATGATTGTTTTATTTTAGGAGCACCGGTTTTTACGTTAATAAAAAAGAAAAAAAAAGAGACTCGAATGATAATCGAGTATGGGGCCAGGAGGGCTAATTCTCTGAGCTCAAGCACCATTCAAGCTCAAGTTGAACCATCACGTGTCCCACGTATCTCATACGCGCCACCTTACATACCATTCGAGCTTCTGTTGACCCTACACTCGCCGTCATACCCTCAGCTCTAGTGCTGTTATCTTATACTCGAACCAGGATCGAGAGTGTTTAGAGGTCTCCATCAGTTCGAGCATCTAATACGCGCCTCACGCACCGCCGTCACACGTCCCACGCACCGCCATCATGCTTCCCACGCACCGCTGTCACGCTCTTCACGTGCCGCCATTATGCGCCCCCGTTTTTACTCGAATAGCATTCGAGCTCTCTCTCTTGTCACACCGCCAACATTTGCTCGAGCACGAGTGTGGTGTGAAGTCAGTTCTGTATAAAGAAGCTAGTGGAATAGAAGTTGTTGCTCAACTCTTGCGTAAAAATAATTATGAGGAGCTCAAAAGAAATCTCTTCGAGGAGACGATCAACACGCTCAGTGGAAGAGACTCTAATTTATGTTGATAATGAATAGGGTTCTGAGGCGCCTCAATTAATTCGCAGGACAAGGCGCAGTGGAAAGGAGATTATGAGAGAACCAGAACCAGTTGTGGTGGTAGAGGAGGTCCAGAGTGACTCAAGTGGACATGATAGCGGTTTTGATGATTGGACCGACGAGAATCTCCCGCAGAACATTTCCTTCAAAGATGCGCTTAAGGACCTCAAACAAGTGAATGTAGAAGTGTCGAGATACCTTCACCGAGAATTTATGGTGCAATTAGGCCTCACGATGGATATTGATCAGATGCTGCGTAATGTTGGCCTCACGGAGTTTGTCTCGCAGCCCTGAGAAACTAATGTTGCGGAAACTATTCAGTTTCTGGCTTTTGTTAACTAGCAGGAGTACCTCGAGCATGAAGATAGATTGCGTGCATTAGATGAGTTTGGTGCGTTGACGTTCATGATCAATGGTAGGAATTATTCACTGTTAACGTTGCAGTTCGAGCAACTTTTCGACCTACCACATTCTGATGGACATGAAACCGATTTTGATAGACAAGAGCTCAGCAATCTGTGGCAACTCATAGCCACACCTGAAGTATACAATTCGTCCAGAAGCAAGAGTACGAAAATATGGAACCCATCAATTCGGTATTTTCATAAGGTGATTGGAACGTCATGTTTCACGCGACATGAGAGTGGAAACGTCAGACGTCCAGAGCTTGAGATGATAGATGAGGCACTTTTGTCCGCCCTCATTCAAAACAACCATTGAATACAATATTTTGGAAATCAGAACAAGAACGGCTTCACCAGAACTCTGATAAAGTAGTTGGTGAGTTACAAGGGATGGGCACAACTGTTGGCGGCTAAGCACAAAGCTTTTATTAGCATCGGAGGTATAATCACGAGGATAATGGAAGCAAGTAATGTAGCAATCCGATCAAAAGAGTCCATTCCTCCAGCCTACATTGATTTCCCATACCTTGTCAACCACAAGATTTTGAAGAAGGGTCAAGCTAGGGAACAGTGGTTGTATAGATTCATGATGCCAGGCGCGCACTCAGAATCTTACAGTAGGATACCAAACCTAGAGTATTTGAGCTTAGCATTCGAGCGCAACATAGCATTCATACCACCTGCGCATTGCCGAACATAGAGTCGAGCTCGAGCTAGTCAGAGAGAGCAAAGTCTGGAAGCTCCAGGGCAGGGTCTTGGCGAGCCAGAGTGCTATTATTTCGACAATTATGAAAACTCGAGGATGCCAAAGGGGTTGCAAGAAGCACATAAACGCATTAGTCTTATGTCAAAGTTGAGGAGATGGCAGACTAACAAGTTGAAGAGTGTGATGGACAAGCTAAGCAACATCTCGCTCGTACAAAGCTCTTGAAGAAGGTAAGAGACTCCTACTCGAGAGATAAGAGAACCAACACCTCCACCACCTAGACCCTCGGTCTCCATACCACAACAACCCTCAAAACATTGGCTTCTGATGCAGCCACACAGAGCATCTTCATATGAGCACAGAACGCCGTCTCAAACTTCAGCAAGGGACTCAATGCCAGAAATTCATGCGTTTGATCTTAATTCTACTCAAGAGCCTCAGCAACAGAGTGAGTGGATATCAGAGCTTAATCTAGAGCATAGTCCAGAACCAGCTAGACAACACAAAAGGTGGTCCACTAGTCGCTCGAGTAGAGAGCGCACTCGGAATCTTGAGCCATGACCATAGCAGGATGTGCAGCTCACGCTCCAGACAGGTCTTCCTTGGATAGACAATCAAGGATCGACCTCACAGTAGTTCACACTGCAAGAACGGTACAACGGTTATAGTGGGTTTGGTTCAACATCTCAGCCATACACACAGTCACCTGACTCTGGTGTTATTGATCAGTTTGTTTCGCGCTTAGAACAGTTTATGTTGCCACAGGGTTACAACTTCTTAGATTCCATGGGCTCAGCATCATTCCCTTACAGCACCAACACTGAGACTCAGACTCGGAACGATGACAACATGAACATGGATCCTGCTGGATGGTCCATTTTCGCTAAAGTAAGTACCCTAAACTCCTCTTGTATATATTGTTGTATTTTTCTGTGTTTTATGGCCTAGAGCTCTTTTTCACTCTTTTATCTACACAAGGGACTGTGTGATTTAAGTTTGGGAGAGGACTCTAGGCATCATTTGATCACATTTTCTTTGTTCTTAGTTTCTGTTTTCATGCATTCATCCCGTTTTCTTTGTAAAGAAAAAAATATATATATAGAGTGTCATGTAGCTTGTACCCATTTAGGATCAAGTCTAGTTATGTATTGGGGATAATGATGGTTCTACCTCGCAAGCCTGCTGATTTTTGTGCTAAATTCACTGCCCTGAGTTAATGTTGTTTGCTGCTTGCTTTCTGGTCTGAATGGTAAGACTGTACCATGCTAGGAATGTTTAGTTTGTGTTTCATAACTTTGCTGAACTCTGCTGTAATTAGACGCCACTCTTTGCTAAGTGATAACCTGAAATAAATGCTTAATTATCAAGTCTATGCATTGAGTTTGAACTTGTGGATCACAAAATACTCGGATTTCCTATCACCATCTGCATCTAACATCTTAGTTCGAGTAGACTCCCACCTTGACCCTTACCTCCTTTCAAACCCTGCATTGTTTGTTGTGTCACTGTTAGGCCTATTTTTGGTCTAAACTTGGTATAAAGTGTTAGGTGAGCACCGACAGGGACAAGGTTTCATGTAGTATCTTGTTCACGATTTTTGAATCAGACTAGGCGTAGGTGGTTTACGGGTATGGGGTACTTAATTACTATGATTGGGAAAGGAATGAAGAAAAGAATAAGGGTATGAGTTAAAGAATCTAAGGGGAGAAAGAGCACAAAATGTATGTATGTTCTAGTAAAAGATTTTCGAAAATTAAAATTTGGAATTTGGTTCTAAAAAAAGATAGACAAAGCTTGGAGTGTCATGTGTATTACAAGTGAAAATAGAACCAGAGTTGTTATGTGTTATGATCCAAAACCGCTAGAAAAGTTGTGTTAAGAAACACCCTTAGATTAGCAATGCAAAAGAAGTTTCTGAAGTTGATCTTACTGAGCGTTTGGCTGAAAGAAAGAAAAGTCTTCCTGATTTAAAAGGGTAGAATTAGGATTCGGTTTTAGAATGAATAAGCTTTGGGCTCGAATTGTAGGCACTGGGTAGATGAGACTTTGTTTCTGTATGCAATTGTTGGTTCTCACCTTTAGCCTTATGCTAAAGTTTATTCCATTCTGAGTGATCCTTGTGCAGATTTGGTGAACCAGTAGGTTGAAGAGATCACTTTAATCTCTTAGCCACCCCTTTGCCAAACGAGTTCTTACAAGATGCATAGCTTGATTTACGGTTTGGATTGAATTGAATGTTAAAAGGAATGGTGTATTTGAATGCAATTATAGGTTGAGATTTGACTTAGATTGAACTGTGATCATCATGGCTAACGTTTTCAGAGTATGACTTGTTTAGTACTGCAGCCTAAAACATCAAAACAGGACATTGAGTTTAGCATTCAAATCAGCTTGCTTTGGTTATGAATCCCTATTAAGCGGCCTCTTCTTTGAATTTGTACGTGTTTGTATGCTTGAGGGCAAGCAAAGAATAAGCTTGGGGAGTTGATATGTATGGTTTTCAGCACATTTTAGGAGTTCTATTTAGCCGTTTTTACATGCATATCTAATACATTCTCGTCATTTTAGAGTCCAAATAGCTTCATTCATTTGCATCAGCATGCATATTGCATTCGAGGGGATTTTAGGTACTGAAGGTGCGAAAATGGAGTGTTCTGGACTAGTGGCTGCAAAGAGATGCAAAGTTGCAGAACTTGGAGTGTGGTTGGAGCTGGGAAATAACAGAGGATGCTCGAGTACCGTTCGAGTCCCATCATGCTCAAACTGGAGTGGAGTGGCAAAGGACAAGGAAAGCACTTAAATCTGTAAGCTGACACTCGAACAAACGCATGTTGCGCTAGAGCTGCAGTTCGAGTGTACTGTATCTTGGGACGCAAGGTTTCTTGTCATGGATCTAATCAGCGTCTGGATCAAGCTTGGCTTCAAGATCCACTAAAGATGGGCTTTTTCTTACTAGGCCAAATTTCACTTGTGTTTGTGCTGAGTTTGCTATATACTTCGAGTAGGGATGCGTTTTGGGGATCTATCCAGTTTTTATCCGAGTGATTATTTCTTTTTCGAGTGAGCAGACATTAGCTTTTTGTAATTCCAGAATGAATCTTTCTGATTTGAGTTTTTACGTTTTAATGCAATTCAGTTTTTACGTTCAGTGTTGATTTCAATATTCATTCGAGCTTATCATTTATGTTATCCATCATTTATTTCGTGCTTAGTGGTGATTTCATGAGTTCCGAGTAGTTATCTAGGGCTCTTGAGGATGAGTTAGATCAGCGTGAAGCTTAGGTTTTTTAGGTTGCTTGAGGTTAGAATTGTTAGGATCTCTTCTGTTTTGGTGTGTTATTTACTAGCTCTATTCTGATCAACTGGAGCTTGTTCTAAGACGATCTAGCATATGATCGGTGTTTGATTGAGCATCTAACTGAACCACTTCAGATATTTACATGTTCGGCTTGAGGGATCAATTGTCCAAGGTGTAAATTGGCTCTAAGCGGGTTGATCATTCATGCCGAGTAAAATATAAAACGCCTATGGGGATAGGGTCTGTTAGTAGTCAACTCGAGTTTGTTTGCCACAAGAGTGGATTCATTGTTATCGTTCTCGCTGCCTAGAGATTAGCTTCATTGAGTGTTGTCAAGTGCCTAGTTGGTCTAAGAGTCACGCTGATCCGTGACGCTCATTCCTCAGGAACCTGTTTTCTTACCTTGCGCTAAATTCACTCTTGACATTGCTGCTTATTGTTTCGCTTTAATTTCTTTGTTATTGCTGATTGATTTGTTCACTTTATCTTAAGTTCGATCTAGGTTGTTAGACAAACCACACTTTGATTGGCTTGAATTAGGATAGTTTACTGCATTCTAAGTGATAACTACACTCCCAGTTGGATTGACACCTATTATACTACACTGACACATTGGTGTAATAGGATTTGAAAACCTGAGTAAAATCCTGTTATCAGTTACCTGGGAGGAAGTTCTTTGCTTGTATGAATGATCTAAACATGGAAAAGGCCTAAGCTTAGCTCAAGGAAGGGTTTCGTAGCTGGAGTTTTGACTACTAAACCAATTGAGTGCATCAAAAGTTGAATCGATGTGTCTTGCATGTTCTTGGCTTTGTGAGAGAGGCTGTTTCTTTCAGGTTGCAAGGTCGAAGAGAAAAGCTAAAAAGCTGGTGACTTTTGGAGATTTGAAGTCACAGATGTTCATGAAGTAATTTTGTGTTTCACGGTGGAGATGATCTGATTTCTGACAAGGAAGAGAGCTTATCAGACTCGAGGTAGAGAAATGTGAACGTCGATTCTGTTTGCTTCCTTTAGCGTTGAAGATAGCTCATGGTCCAGAGTTGAAGCCCACCAAGAAATGAAAAAGAGAGATTCGGCTCATCACAATTAACCTCAATTTGGGCCTTTTACAGCCGAATCCCACTTTGATTAGTGAGTTGACTATATAAGTCAACTTCTTCTTCTTCGTTTGATCTGTAGCAGAAAATTGAATTGTTGTAATCTGTAACACAAAATGAAAACAGAGAAGTCAGAGTGAATTTCTAGGTTCTGACCTGAAGAGAGATATGCTCCATTATTGGAGAAACGCTATAATCGTGTTTGTCTCATCTTCTACTTCTCTCTTACTTTATTTCCTAACTCTTTAATTTTCTTTCTAAATCTGTCCAACCAGAGAAATACAAGTTAGAACAAATTTAATTCTTTGAGAGAGAGATTAATTTCTCTTGGGTATTTCCACAATGTTTCATTAACAGATTCTGGAGTTATCAAAATAAAACAAAAAAATTGACGCACATTTTTGTCCTACCTTTATTAAACAGTAAAATGATTGAGATATCAAATAAGAGTGACTAGAGGAAAGATACAAGAGAAATCTTTGATTTAAGAGTTTCATTTAAGGGCAACGATGCTGGAGCTCCATTAGGGATAAACACACAACTGCCAAACCTAGCCTCTTCCAGCCTCTTTTAAACTCGCGGGTCAAACCCGACCCATCTTATTATGGGGCGGGTATGGGTTATATTTTTTTATCGCATTTAGAAGTGGGTCTCACAGACCGATCTATTAAACTCATGGTTAAAACGGACTAAATCCATGGAGGATGCGGGTTAACGGATAACCCACTAAATATTCATAATATTATTTGTTATCAGTAATTAGTCTATAGTTACTAGGTATATGATATTATTATATACCAGTAAAATAAACGAATAAACAAGACTTTAGAGAAAAAAGGAAAACCACTATATTGTGTGTGATATATGTAGAGGAAGAGGATGAATTGGATGATCCACTTTTTTCTACTCAGTTTTAATGAACTATGGATTCTTGAAAACAGAGTATAGTTAATCAATGGAAGTTGTTCGTGAAATTTTTTTTACCAGGTTCAATTACTTTAACTGGTTTTGTTTATTGGATTTACTTTCACATGCTTTTATTTTGTTGAATGAGTTATTATTATAATATTCTTTTGGACTTATTAAAAATGTGGCTTATCTTTTATATTTTTACTTAACATTTTGATTCTAGATGTGACAAACATACGTGCATAATAGTAAAGTTTTGTATTATATGAATTACGAAATGAGTAATCTCGAATCTTGTGACTAAGTCATTTAGTTTAAGTGCAATATAATTAAGTTGAATGTATATTTATATTAGATCTAAAATGTGACCCGTGGGTTGTCTGTAAAGTCCGTAAAGTAAGTGGGTTAATCTTGGGTTTAGTAGTGATGAACCGCGGTTTTTGCTGATCAACCCATTACGGTTTTAAGAAATAAAAACCCATGAAGAGATAAGTCCAATGGGCTGGGTTGGCCCGCTATGACAACTCTAACAATGTATATGGCTTTAGAAGATTATTGAAGAGAGTGAAATAAATTTTGAGTGAAATAAAAAATTTTGAGAGACAAGCTGGTGATGACAGTTTGATAGCAATTTGTAAAGCTGATGTAGATGACGTCAGTGGCCACAAATAACTTCTTTTAATATATATATATATATCTTGCATGTGATTGACAGTTGATAATTTTGTAATCTAATCAATTATGTTAAAAACCAAAATATACTTTTAAGTTACCAATATACAGATAATAGTTTGTTAAATAATTTGCAATATATTTTCTATATATTCTAAATAATATCTCAAGGTATCTTTTTATTTGTAAAAAAAAATTAAAACATAGTTAAAAAGTGACATATATTCATTGCATAAAATTCATTTTATCAGCATTTCAATACATTCATAAAACCACAATATAGTTTAATATTACAAATATGCATATAATAATTTGTAACTAATGTTCAATACGTTGATATTTTATAATCGACAAAGTAATAATTTTTGTTAACTAATATTTCAAGATATTTTTGATTTTTGAACAATAGTAATTTAAATAATTATAGAAAAGTGACATACATTTATTGCATAAAATTAATTTTATTAATATTTCAATACATTCATATATATATATACATATAAGAGATGCGAACAAATACTATTTGTCATTTATTTTAAAACTCAACGCACTACTCTATGAAAAATATGTATGTTATACCAAGAAAAATTGGGAATTTATGTTGTCCCACACGATCTTGTCTACACATTTGTTTCTGACAAATCAATTGATTATACATTGAACGGAGCTGACAGATTTATTGGTGAGAATTGGTGGTGTTGAAAAAGCTTTAATGACGATTATTCAACCTTTGTCAAATCAATTTTTTGGTAGAAAACCGAGAACTATGTTCCCGAATTTATTAAACAAAAACCAAACAACATCAAATCCGGATCCTACGCATAGACGTAGAACCATAAACATCATGTCTCAAAGCTGCATCAACTATGTGCGAAACAGAATCAAAACAATGAAATTCGAACTCTAAAGAAAATGAGTAGTTCGCTAATTCATCGCAAGGCAATTATCTTCCCTATACACATAAGAAAAATAGACAATCCAGTCTTTTGATATAAAGTCATAGCACAGACGTGTTAGGAATGACAACGGATGAAAATCCTTTATCCATGTTTTAAAGAAACTAACCACCACTTCCGAATCCACTTCGAATTCTACATGTGTTGCTTTCCTCTCCTGATAGTACCAGTCCATAATATACTTTTCATAGTTCTGCTAGCGGTCCGGGATATACACCAAGATTCACTGCAAAGCTTTCACACCAAGCACCTGAGGAATCTTTAACAACGGTGATTTAACTTTTATTAAAAAGATTTGTGTATCACAGTTATGGTTATGTAGTTAAACTAGATGATTACCCGTGCGATGCACGGGGCAAAATCCCATGTAATTGTTTATATTGTTTTTCATTTAAAATACAATTAATATGTATATGTTTTTGAATGCAAAACATATAAAATTTAAAATGATCATTTCTTTTTGGGTTTTTATACTTATATTTATTATTTTTAGATTTTTTACTTTAAAGTATATGATTTTGTTATTTGATTTTTTTTAGTTTATAATTATTTTTAATTGTTTTGAGTAGCTTTTTTATATGTTATTTATACTATATGGTATTGTATTTATTTTGTAAATTTTTCTTATGCTGTTATGATTTTTCCGTATGTTATATTGCTTTCATATATGATTAATATGATATAAATTTGTGCATGTACAAAATATTAGTGACCAATTTTATTTATTGTATAAATGTTTATATATATTAGTATGTATTCGATTAACAAAACAAAATCAATTTATATAAAAATTTAAATATAACCAAATATCATAAAATTAAAATAAGAAACAATAAAAAAAACAAAGAAATGAAGAAAATAATTTGGTACTAAGTGCAATCTTTTTTAAGTAGATTCGGTCCATGAAATGTAAAAATTCATAATTCCATATGCAAAATTTACATGTTATAGATGTTTCGATGGCTTCATATTCTTCTTCAATTTTTATAGATGTCTCTAAATATGAACATTTGTCTTTAACATATGTTGACATCAAATTCCAATAAATAAGTGGAGTGAACATATTGACATAAGGGCTAACTTTATCAAGAGTTTCATAAGTTTCTAACAATATATGCATGATAAAAGAAGATAATAATCATCACCTTTTATTTTCGATGTTCTTCCAAGGCATAGTAGAAGTACACCTTAAATGTACTTGACATTATTAATACATTTTTCAGAAGCTTCCTGTAACAATTTTAGTCATTCTTCTCTTTTTCACCATAGAAAAAATAAATTATGTCTAACCTGTAAAGAGCTTTAGCATTCTCATTATTTTATAACTTCTAATATCTCTTGTAGTGATGAAAAAGATATAGTGCATTGGGTTGGAATTCAAGTTCTTTTAAAGAAAGTTTGAAAGATTTATAAAATAACTGCATCAATGATATTTGCTAATTCCTTAGCCGAACGGTGGAAAATTTGCTGAGCAATATTATCTAACATCAAGAACCTTGAATCACCAGTATTATCACCAAATTCACAAAAAGATAGTATCTAAAATATATATTTTAAATTTTTAATGTATTATATATATAATATGAAATAAACATTAAGGTTAATATTTACATTGAATAAAGAACATGGAAAATACTCACTTATGAACAACATTAGTGACATTAGAATTGCATTTAGGACAATTCCAAACATGTTGAGGTAATATTTCATGGCCATTGTCATCTTCATCTTCATAACAATTTGACATGGAATACCTTTTTGTTGCATTTTTTGCAACTTAAATAAAACCAACCATAATAAGAATCAATGGCAAGAATTTACACCATTTGCACATATGATCCAACCTACATGTAATAAAAATGGTTATCAAAATATATACGATAATTAATGTGATAAATATAAGTTATTTTATAAAAAGGAATATCTTAAACGATTGCAACAATTCTTTAATTTTTTTTTTGGATAATGAGTAAATAAATCTCCAGGTACACACAATGACTTGGAATCAGTCACTTCTAGTTGCTTAGATAAAACAATTTGTAAATCGTCATTTGGAAGACTATGTAAGAATCAATATTAGACTATGCTATATATTATAAATCTGATTATAAAATAAAGATCATAAAAATAACTACGTGTAATAGAAATTACTGGGACCGAATAGCCAACACTTAAAGAATTGGGTCATTGTCAAACCACAATTGTGTACACTCAAAGCCATAAGAAACACTCCTCACATCTAAAAATATAATTAATAGCTAACAAAATAAAACTTATTAAAATATCAAACTTTTTAATAATGTGATATATTTTTTCAGATTTTAGTTTCATTACATTCATTACCTCAAGCTTATTCTTTCCTAGAGGAAGAGAGAATACAAGGGGTGATATCCGGCGAGGAGGGTACTTTTCAGCAAGGAGGGAGATTTTCGGCAAGAAGGGCGATTTCCGGCCAGGAGGATTCGTTTCACGATGAGTTCTTTTTACTCTTTTTGGGAGATTCCAAACTTTCTGCCATGTGATTTCAAGATGCTGTCCATGACCTTTGTCTAATCGATATTAGCAACGATGGATGGTTCTTTAAATCCATGGTGAACCATAAATCTTATTCTGTCTATGCTATCTATTGAGGAATGTATCCAAATGAGGATCCTCTCAACTATGTTTATGATGTCGCGATGTAACGATCTCGCAGTATCATTTCCCACAACAAGCCACGAACAGGTAATTTTCTGTATCAAAGCTTTCCGAATTCCAGAGTCCCTGAATCCAGGTCATGTTCTTGATTCAAAATTCCTCTTATACCTAGGTTTTAACTGCTGGGTTTTGGAATTTCAATGCATAGATTCAATTTCGAGTAGTGAGAAGATCTATATTTGATATATCTCTTAATTCACCGTATGTTCCTAGTGACAATGATATAGTCTAGTTTGTTATTTCAAATTACTCACAATCTACTAGATATGTTCGATGTCTCCTATTATCAAGTGGTTGAGGTTACATTTTCACTAAGGATAAAAAATTGTCACTCCTTGTTGTTTGTGGAATATAAGAATTGGATTCCGATTGACACATTACAAATAAAACGGATCCATTTTGTATTCTCTGTGTTGATATTAGAACAAAAGAGGTTTAAAACAACCCTATTATTATACTTAAGTGTTTAGATCTGGTATTGTCTTTTCCATGTTTCAGTACCCATTCTATAGAATTAGAGTCAATTGATACACTGTGTAATGGGACACTTGTTATCCTCATAGGTATTGATTTATCATGTAGGTTTCCAAGATTATTAAGTTACAAGACAAATTCCAAAAATTTAACAATGAAGTTGTGGATCCTTTCACCTCTTATGACGTCTTATAATCATGTGGTGGGTAGAGCCAAAGTCCTATAGAGCACCTGCAAACAAGGTAAATATCTTTTGTATTTTCAATTTTCTCCATTGACGAAATTCTCGGATTTAAATTTTCATCCAATATCTTCTAAACCCAAATTTCTAGATTGTATCTACTTAATTGGGTTGAGATAATGACATTGATTACCCATGATCTAAATATTTATCATTACTTAGGGTTAAAGAAATACTACCATCGCTTAAAATTGGTGAGATACATTTAGTTTTGGTTTTCTAGAATTTCTCTCAGATCAGATCATATTAGTATCAAATATCTCAAGCATTTATGTCAGGATCGACCTAATGATTTTAATTCATAAATATGAGAATATATTGTTTATTATTAACCCAAACAATATTCCATCAATTATGCTAATAGACTTTCCTGAGCCAAAAAGTCTAATTCTATAAATTCGATATGATTATATTATGACATGTATTGTCTTATGCACTCTGTTTTTTGTGCTATGGTCCAAATCTTATGCATTCAATTCACAGATGCTCTTTCTTTGATTAATTAGGTTGTTAACCTGGTTTTTACCTAGTTATTCTACATTAGTGTTTCGTTTTTCAATATAGCTAGAAAAACAAACTCATTCACAACTATTAACTCATTGCTAGGAATCTTCTTTCTAATCTCTTCTCATATTTTTTGGCAAAGTTCTCTACTTTTTCACGATGTCGCAAATTAACCTTGGGAAAACGATTAGAGAATCACGTTCACCCCCCCCCCCAGAAAATTGAGGATTAAAATCCCTAAAATATACAATGTTGATCTTGTGGCAAGGGGCTCTAAGGTGCTGTTGGGATGGTGTCTTAATTCAATAATTCAGAATGTTGATTCATTTATATAATTGATGCCTCGTTTCTGGGGTATTGAAGAGAAAGCAGTAGGCCTCAATCTTGGTAACGGTCGCTTCCACTTTGAATTTAATTCAGTGAAAGATCGTGATGAAGTTCCTTGTTTCAGGTCTAACAAAGTTGATAATTGGATGGTGGCTTATGCAAAGTCGAAGGCTATGGCTGATGCCAACTATCCAAGCACAATATGCTTGTCCATGAGAATCACCAAAATTCCATTTGAATATAGATTGGAGTCTATGTAACGGCTCATTTGGGAGTTGCTAGGTGAGGTGATAGCTATTGATGTGGAGAAGGACAGAGTGAAGGTGGAGTATCCTTGCACAAAATCGCTAATATTTTCTTCCTTTCTCGAGTTTGTTAAGGGGAGGAATCTCAACTCTTAATAGAGTATGAAAATTTTAAAGGTTACTGTGGATTATGCTACAGGATGACACATGAAGCATCGATGTGCTATAAGGCTAAGAAAAGGCTAATTGAAGTGATCAAAGATGAAAATGAGAAGCCTAGAAATTTTGGCTAGACATCTTAGTTACAAAGCTATTGTGAATATGAGCAATGGAAATTCTAATGTTATTAGGCAGCCTTCAAGAGGAAGAGTCGTGGTGGTCCAAATTTTTGGAGTGCCACTCTACAGCCTTCAGATGTTGCTCAGAGATTGAACTCCAAATGACCTTTGCAGATTATGGACGATATGCCTCATAAGGCTGTGGTGACAACTCCATCCTCTTATGTTGATAGGCGTACTTCATCTGGGAATGTTCTCAATGCTCCTTTGTCCTCCAAAAAAATGAAGCGGAAATTTTACCAAAATTAACCTATGTTGATATGAATGATGCAGGTTCTGTCCTTAATAAGGATAACGAAACGATTACAATGACGAAGGATGAGATGCAGAATGATAATCTCATGGTTGAAGAATATGAGGATAAAAATGATGCTCATTACACCAACAATGTTGAGGTACCAGTCAATGATAATGATGTTGCTTTTATGGAAGAAAATCATGAGCCATTTCAAACCCTTCGAATCAACTATGAGGGTACCAATGAAGAGATAGCCAAAAATGAAGTTGAATTTGATGCTGAAGAAGAACAACATTTCACCGCAGAAGAGATAGCCAAAAATGAAACTTTCCATCGAGAATATGAACTCAAGGAAAAGCAAGTACAGGAAGCGATGGCGCTGAAGTATCCTCCGGGACAAGCAAACCATCATCAAGACCCTCCACTCCCTTATGTGGAGTAACTACTTGTAAAATGAACACATTGGCAGGCATGTCGCCTCGCAAACCACCAAATGAAGTAAAGGTGCAAACGAAGAAAAAGGAGCAAGCAAAAGGCTCCATGTAATTTTAATATGTTTTAAGTTATGTTAAAAACTCTTTGTTGGAATTGCCAAGGTATTGGTAATAGGGTCACAATAAATTTTCTTAGAGAAATCTAGAAAAAAAAAACCTGATTTTTTATTCCTTTCTGAGACTAAAAATAATATTATTTTTATGAAAAAAATTCAGGCCCACCTAGGTTACAATATGTTGATTACCGTTGAACCTGTTGGTCTAAGTGGTGGCTTGGCTATACTTTATAATGATTTTCTTAATCTAACATTGAATCATAAAGAGAAAATAATGATAGATGTGTCATTAACTTTCAGTGGCAAGAATAATAACATTACCTTTCTCTATGGTGAACCAAACAAAAGTTTGAAGACAATGTTTGGGAAAGAATAACACGAATTGGTATAGTCCACACCACGTGTTGGTTAGTCATAGGCAATTTTAATGAACTATTGGGTAACCATGAAAAATAAGGAGGAACACTCACACACTCTAACACCTTTTTTATCTTCAACAATATTATCTATAACTTTGGCCTTATTGACTTCCTCAAAATAGGAAATTCATGGTCTTGAAGAGGAGTCAAAAATAATGTCATTCGATGCATTCTAGACAAGGTGTTCTGAAATGCGGATTGTCATGATTAATTTCCGGCGTCTGAACTAGAATATTTGGAGATGAATAGTTCTAATCATAGACCTATCTTGGGTAACTTTCAGATCTAATTTACTGATGTAAAAGACATTTTATCTTTGATAGAAAGTGGATAGAGAGAGATGGGTTTAAAGAAACGGTAGAAATGGGATGGAAAGGTGTTTCATGTGGACGGAGAGTAACGTTCACAGGAAGAATTAAAAACTGTAGATGTGAATTATCTTTTTGGAGGAAAAAAATGTTCATTCAGGAAGACAATGTATTATCAATACACAGAAGATTGCTAAGGATTTACAGAATGATAATTCCAAAAGTCTAGCAGAAATAACTGCTGCCAAGACGAAATTAAACAGGCCTATATAGATGAAGAAATTTATTGGAAACAAAAAAGTAGAAATCGCTGGCTAAAAGAGGGTGATGAAAACACTATTTCTTTCATGCCAAAACTAAACAGAGACGGGCAAAGAACACAATTTTTGATCTTATTAATTCTCATGGGGAGTGGGTAACCAAACAAGAGGACATGCTTAAGGAGGCCACTAAATATTTTAATGATCTCTTTGCTACTACTGGTAGTACTTGGAGTTTAGAATTATTATCTAAGATTACACCAAAAATTACATAATCTATAACGGAATGCTAATGAGCACGACATCAGAACACGAGGTCAAGAAAGCTCTGTTTATGATGGATCCATGGAAGACTCCTGGATCGAATGGTATGGCAGATTTATTCTTTCAAAAATCTTGGGAGGTTATAAAAGCAGAAGTTGTTAAACTCATTACTGAATTTCTATCATTTGTCGAATTCTTAATGAATATGAAAAGATTTCAGGACAACAAATAAATTTTGATAAGTCATCTATCCAATTTGGACATTCTCTTCCTGAAAGTGAGAAGAGAACAATTCATCATATTTCAGAAATTAATCAAGTAGGAGGTATGGGATCATATCTTGGCCTTCCAGAGCACATTGGTGGATCTAAAACCAAAGTCTTTGCCTTTGTCAATGGAAAATAACAAGAAAGAATTCATAGCTTGTCTGCTAAGTTTCTATTGAAAGGTAGCAAAGAAATCCTGATAAAGTTAGCACTCACAGCAATACCAACTTATGTGATGTCATGTTACAGATTACCAAAGACAATAGTGAAGAAATTAAATTCAGCTATATGATTTCTGGTGGGAAAATTTGGAAACATCAAGAGGAATTCATCGGTTAAAATGGAAAAAATTATGTTAACCTAAAACAGAGGGAGGTCTTGGGTTTCAGACCCTAGAAGAATTTAACTCGGCTCTCCTGGCAAAAAAGGTCTGAAGACTGATTGATTATGCGAACTCATTATTTGCGAAAGTAATAAAATGAAGATATTACAAGGACAAGTATCCCATGACAGCCACTTCAACCTCTAATCCTTTTTATGGTTGGAGAAGTATCTTATCTCCCATCGCTTTGGGAAATAAAGGTTCTATTTGAAAGATAGGTATCGGGAGATATACAGCAATATGGAGATATCCCTGGATATTGGATGTTTAACCCAATGCACCGACTGGTTATGGTCAGGAAATTTATTCGGACCTTACAGTTGACCAATTCATTGATTCCCAAACTAAAACTTAAATTTATCCAGACCTTATAGTTGACCAATTTTATTGATTCCCAAACTAAAACTTGACAGGAATCACTATTGAGACAATATTTCACCCATGCGGATGTTCAATTAATACTTGGTATTGCTATTCCTTGAAGAACAAAATATGATTATTGGGGTTGGCATTACACTAAGACAGGTTGATATACAGTAAAATATGGATATCAAACTAAGGAAAAAATTTCTTTTTTCGCTCCAAATTTCTCAGCCCTACAAGCCAAAATATGGAAGATTAATTGTCCCAATAAGATTAAACACTTTTTGTGGCAAGTACTATCAGGTTGTATTGCAGTAAAACATAATCTGAATAATCATGGTATTAATTGTGATTCTAGACAATAAATCATGCTCTTTTTGAATGACCACCGGCTATTCAAACTTGGGCCTTATCGTCCATTCCCTCTGCTGCCGATATTTTTCCAGGAAACTCATGTTGGTATAACCTTGATTACTTTTTCTAGATCCATGGATTATTTGGCATATCTAGAAAGCTCATAATGGTAAATGCTTTTCAGGGACAGCCTCCAAGATATAATCTTACAATCTAGGATTGCTGCTTCTGAGTGGTTCAACGCCAGAAATAGAGGCTCTGGTAATTCCCAAATTGGGACTATTAACTCAGCCTCAGTGTGGTCGGAGGTGGCTATACCCTCTATAAGTCACCCATGTTTCACTGGCCACAGATGTTTTGTTGATGGCTCGTGGAAGAGTTCTGATTTCTATACAGGACTAGGATGGGTGTGTTTCCCTGATTCGGTTGAGGGTGGTTGTATGGGGGCCCATGGTGTTCGAAGAAGCCTATCATCCTTGCATTATGAGGTGGAAGCCTTACTTTGGGCTATGGAGTCTCTTCTATCCCTTAACATGCTAGAAGTAGAGATAACGACAGACTGTGCAGATCTTTTGAAGATAATGTTGAATCTTGAGGAGTGGGCGGCATTCCAACCATACCAAGAGGATTTTCTCAGGTTGAAGTCTCTTTTTTGCTCTCTCTCTTCATGTAATCCCGATATCTCTAAATCATAAATTTGATGCTCTCGCTCGTGGTATAAGGGAGTCAGTTAATGGTCTAGTGGTGTAACTTTGTTTTTTTCACATTGGATGACTTTCGTAATACAGTTGACAAAAAACGCATTACCTCTAAACTCTTTGATCTTAACAAATTGCATAACAGTAATTTTTTGATTATTAAATCCTTTAGACACCTTCTCATGAAAACTAAGCATAATTCTCCCAAAATACACATTATAATCAGACATCTACGAAAATATTATATCAAAATTTGAACGATTATGTTAATTGTTTTAATAATTAAAATATAATAAAAACATAAATTTAAAATATCAAGTTAATTGTTTTATATAGTTATAATATAATGAAAACATACTCGAAATTCCTCAGTTCAATAGTCAGATGCTTAGTTTGCTTCCCATTTATCAACATAGACCAAATGACCAATAATATCTACAAAATTTTGTAAATTTTTGATATTAAAATGAAATATTAAATGCACATATAAAATATATATTAAATTTTACTCTACATTGTAATAAAAGAAATAAAAAGATAAAATAGGAGATAATACATACCAATCAAATATGACTCATCAAGTTTTTCAGTAAGCAACTTATTGAAATCTGTAAACTCTAATCCCAAAAGATTTGTAGATAATGGATCAGTCGACCTAACAGAGGTTGTGTAAACAAAAAAAATCTTATACTTGTTAGAATTAGTTTTGTAATAATAAGTCATGAGACACACTTGAAAATTACTAAAAAACTTTGTGGTTCCTGTTGGAACCGGGTCTAGCACAAACAGTACTAGAATCCAAGGTTCCCGATCAAAAGAGTAGGAAAAAATGGGCAAGGACACTTGTGAGTTAGATTGGAACAAGAGTAGTTAACTTAAAGGAGTAGAGATAATTGCCGACTAGGTGTTCTTATTAGCTTGAAGTATGTCAAAAAACTGATCTTCTTTCATAGGATTGCGCATCTATTTATAGGTCATAGAGGTGGTTACATGTTGAGAAAATAAAGGAATATTTACAATTGTGTTAATAAGATTGAATATGGTAAGATTCATGCTAGATTTATGGAAAGTTTTCATGTCGAAATAGGAAAATTTCTATTTCTTTGTTTTGCTGACGTGTCACCCGACTTCTTCCCAAGTGCGAAGAACTTTCCGAGACAAGACTTTTCCGAGTTGATGATGATATTGGAGTTAAAGCCTTGATGCTTGCAACTGGTTTGTTCTTTAGTATATGACCCGTTGTTTCACGTAGATCGAAGTACGATCTCAGATCCACCTCCAACAATTGTTCCCCCAGACTCGGAAAATTCTGGTGTCTAATTTCCGAGTCAGAAGGTTTTCTATAAATAGCGTACTTCTTATCCTTTGGCCATTCACTTTTCATTTCTGCAATCCCTCTTAGCGACTTACGAACTTTTTTCCGACTTTGAGTTTTCTCAAATTTTTCTTAACTCTTTTCATTTTTTAAAAGATGGGTCTTGATGATTTCAAACTCCCAAATGTTGAAGCCGGTGTGAATTTTTCGCTTGAATGCTCGGTGTTCTGGTGGGCCTTCTAGGGTTTCTAGACCCTCTATTGTTCCATCTCGGCATTCGTGGAAGACCCTTCCGAGTCTAGTCGCGGAAATTCGCGACCTGCAATTAAAGCGAGAGTTGATTCACCGCTGAGGATTGGTTCTCCTAGGAGAACTAGTAGGAGTGGTTCTGCGGGTGCTTCTCGTGGAAGAGTACGGGTGTTCCCTACTTCAGTTTTAACCACAACCACACCGATCCTCGCTCGTTTCTAGAGTTTCGAATGGAGTGTGCTGACTTAATGAGTTAGATTAAGACTTCGGTGGAGCGCTTTCCATCCCCGGATAAGATGAAGAGCCACAAGGAGTATGAAGAGGCTGCCTACTTGCTGTTCTAGGTTCATATTGTCTTCTGAATGTCGCTTCATACTCTTAGATTTCTGTGTTTTCTGACTTATATTATTCCAATGTGTTTGTAATTTATCGCCTACTTGAACAACATTATGTTGAAATGCGAGAGATCCACTGCAAACTCGGAGAGCAATACTCTAAGGAACCCATCTTCTGCTACCCGAGTTGCTCCGGACTACTTTGAAGTGGTAGAGACTCGGTCTAAGATTTCTGCTACCAAAGAGGAGCTCGCTTGTGTCAAGGACAAGTTGAGGCTAGAGCGTGAAAATATCCTCAAATTGGTGGAACAGAATGTGGCTTTGTTAGAGTCGCTTGATTGTGCTGACTCTGATCGGGGCACTGCGTTCAAGTGTGTTGAGAAAGCTAGCAACGAGGATCAGAAATTGCCAGCCGAGTTGGACTTCATGAAGGAGAATTTTGATTCTCGACTTCATCAGGCCTTGACTGTTGAGAATTCAAGGGCCTTCAAGGTCCTCCGTGATCTACTATCTGATCGTTTTGCCCAAATTACTGCTTGGTTTAGCAACTTATATAGGAACCTTGAGACCCATTTGTCATATGCCCAATATGTTGCGTCGACGAACGTTCTCGAATGTTTGTCTGCTCGGGGAGTCAACATCCCTCCTGAGGTCACTGACTTGATGACCGCTAAAATGGATGAGTTTAAGGAACTCATCAATAGAGAGAGCTTGACGCAGCTACTATCGGGAGACTTGGTTGTCCCTGTTTTCAAGGTGGGTGAGGCTTCCAACACTGGTGAAAGTAGACTCACAGAAACTCTATAATTTTTCTGGGCTTTGTCGTAGTCTTTATTTTTGTAACCGCCGCTTGGCTTTTTGAAAATTGTATATATTTCTTTGTAATCGGTACTTTTCTTTGTAAGTATTTTTCCTGTATAAATAAAACATCATTAGTTTTTTTGAAGTATGATATTCCACTATGACTTGTATAATGAAAATTCGTCGAACAATTGACTTGTTATTTTACGAATTCCAGTTCTCGAGATCATTTTCTTATCTTTGCGCATTAGTCAAGTTTTTTCCTGAGTTAGAGAGTTTGATCTTGTTTTAGTTTAGAAAGAGAACTTTCATTATGCGGCTTTTTAAGCTGAGGTTTTAAGACTCAGTTTAAGTTTTAATAAGCTCAGACTCAAAAACTGTATTTGTAAAACTTTGTTTGAAGAATTTCCAACGATCTGTACAAAATTTTTGTTCTGTCTTTGTTGAGATTCTAATCTCGTAAAAAATCTATACAAAGCTATGCTTTATCTCCGAGCGAGAATTGATCTCGCTATTCTGTACAAAACTATGTTTCATCACTTAATGAGACTTTAATCTCGGCAAATATGTACAAAGCTATGCTTTTTCTTTTGACAAGAATTAATCTCGTAATTCTATATGAAACTATGTTTCATCGTTTAATCAGATTTTAATCTTGGCAAATCTGTACAAAGCTATGCTTTATCTTTTGACGAGAATTGATCTTGTAATTCTGTAAAAAACTACGTTTTGTCATTTAATGAGAATTAAATCTCAGAAAATTTGTACAAAGCTATGATTTGTCTTTTGACGAGAATTGATCTCGTAATATTGTATGAAACTATGTTCGTCGTTCAATGAGAATTTAATCTCAGAAAACCTTTACAAAGTTATGCTTTATCTTTTGGTAAGAACTAAGTTCTCGTCAGTGTCATGAGAACTTAGTCTCGTAATAGTAAAAGAATTGCTTTTAGGTTTGAATTAGGGGTAAGAATTAGATTCTTGTTTCAATTTTTTCAAGGTTGTACTCGGTAAATTTTTAAGATTCGGCTTAAAGATAAGGACTTAGACCCTTATTCGTGTTTCTCGAGATTAAACTTGGTGAAGTTTTGAGACTCGAAAAAGTTTTTTCAGATTGAGCTCGGCGAGTTTTTTGAGACTAAGCTCGACGAGATTTTAAGACTCGTATAAAGTTAAGAACTTGCGTTTGATAGACAGAGAATTTAGCTTGTCTCGTAACTTTAAGGACTTTGGGGTGTAACCCATTTTTCATTTTTTTTGTCCGATTAGGGGCTTTATAAAAAATTTTATATAGTTCTAGCTAGACCCGAAGGCTACTTACGTACCCCAAAGGGATCAAGCCAAGACGTAGTACTCAGTACATAATTAAGTAAATAGAGATGCATCAATTAACACATCTAATTTGCCGAGTTGGCAAACCTTTAGTAGTAGTATCGTTTCAAGTTGATGGAGTTCCAACTTCGAGGAATTGTTGCTCCATCCATAGTAGGGATCTTGTAAACTCCTCGCTTTACGACTTTGTAGATGATGTACAGTCCTTCGAAAGTTGCGCCGAGCTTCCGGTGTTAAGTTCAACCGTGTTTTCAAACACCTTTCAAAGTACAAGATCTCCTATTGCAAAGTATCGTCCGCGTACTTTCTTATTGTAGTACTTTGCGGCCAATTTTTGATAGTTTTATACTCGAAGATTTACCTCGTCAATGATGCTTTCAATAGCATTGTTGTTAGAGTCCTCGTTCTTGGAGAGATGTTCTCGGTGTAAAGTTAACACAGCTATCTCGGCTGGAGCCATTGCTTTCATTCCATGCAAAAAGGAAAATGGAGTTTGTCCAGTCGAGCGTCTAGGTGTAGTTTGATGTGACCATAACACGCCATCGAGCTCGAATGCTCAATTTTTGCTTTCTTTTTGGAAAGTTGTTTATTCAGTCCATTGGGAATCTGTTTATTTGTGGCCTCTACTTGATTGTTTATTCTATTACGATCTCGTAAGGCAAACCATGTCGACAATCGATGTTCTTCCATACAAACTTGATCAAGTCCCTATCCTTGATCTGAGAATAAGCCTCTGCCTCGACCCACTTTAAGAAGTAATTCGTCATGAAAAGCATAGATCGCTTGTGCCGCGATGATGGTAATGGTCTGATTATATCCATAGCCCATCGCATAAATGGATAAGGCATGATTTCTGAGGTTAGCTCCTTGGTTAGAGCGTGGATGATCTGCTCCTACCTCTGACATTTGTCACATTTAGCGGTGTATTGAGCGCAATCCTTTGCCATAGTCAGCCAATAGTAGTCGAGTGTTCTGATGTTTTGAACGAGCGTTTTTCCACTGTTGTGGTTTCCTCCAACTTAGTCATGCGTCTTTTTGATGATCTCGTCAATCTCATTGTCGTGAACACAAGTAAGTAATACTCTGTTTGTACTCCTTCGATAAAGTTTTTTGCCGACTTGGCGTAAAAGGCGTACTTGTCTTTTAGACGGTGAGCCGCGTATCCATCTTCTGGTATTTTGCCGTCAAGGATGTAAGCAAGGATCTAATCTCACCAATTTACCCTTGGTTCGTTGATCTGCTTGGTGTCTGCCATCTTGGTATCTGACTTGTCATGAATGTCGTCTATTACCAAGATGAGTTTGACGTTTCCTTTCGGTAAGTTTATGCTCGGTCGATCTATACTTTCCTTTCGGTATTATTCGTATCTGAATGGGGTCCGTTACGGATGCGAGAGCTGCAAAAGCATCGGCAAAGGTGTTCTCGGATCTTGAAATTTTATTGATCATGAATCCCAAATCCTTGATTAGCTCTTTAACGACTTTGAGGTAAGCTTCCATTCGATCATTCTTCGTATTGTACCCCCCGTTAACCTGGTTAATGACTATCTAGGAGTTGTAATAGCAATCAATGTCAATTTCTCCAACTTCCTTGGCTAACTATATTCTTGCGATCAATGCTTTGTACTCAGCTTCGTTGTTGGACACCGGGAATGCAAATCAGAATGACTACTCTAGAACTTCTCCAATTTAACTCTCTAGTCGGATACCGACTCCTGAGCCGGGCTGTAACAAAGTTCCATCTACGTAAATCCTCCATATTTGAGGAGCTATGGCCGACTCTAGAGGCTCTAGATCAAGGGATAACTTAATTAAGAAGTCGGCTAAAACTTGAGACACTCGTGCTTGTTTGTCCTTTGAACTCAATATCGTTTTTGCTCAACTCAATCGCCCACTTGGTAAATTACCCTGACTGGTTTGGACTATGCAGTATTGTTTGTTGTGGATGATTTGTTAATACTATAACAGTATAAGACAAGAAGTAAGGATGTAACTTCCTTGCTGAAGTAACTATCGCTAACGCGAGTTTCTCTGTAGTCGAGTATCCGGACTCGGCTCTGTCCAACGACTTGCAGATGTAAAAGATTGGATACTGAGTTCCTCTGTCATCTTGAACTAGTACACCACTTACTGCTGACATAGAATTTGCGATGTAGAAGTACAATAGTTCTCTGTTTTCTGGTTTCGCAAGGATTAATGGTGTTGAAAGGTACTCTTTTAGCTCGGAAAAAGCCTTTTCGCAAGTCTTGTCCCACTTGAACTCCTTGTTTCCACACAGCAAAATGTAGAATGGGAGACATTTTTCTGTTGAACGTGATATGAAACGGTTTAAGGTTGCTATACGACATGTCAGCCTTTGTACTTCCCATTTATTCTTTGGAGAATGAAACTCTTGGATCGCCGTAACTTTTTTTGGGTTAGCTTTGATTCTCTTTGAGTGACTATGTAATCAAGGAATTCTCCAGAGGTAACCCCAAAAGTGAATTTTGCCGGGTTGAGCTTCATCTGATACTCGTTCATTGTTTGGAAGCAACGGGCTAAGTGATCAGCATGATCTTCCACTTTAACGACTTAACCACCATGTCGTATATGTATACTTCTATTGTTTGCTCGAGTTGATTGGCAAACATCTTTTTTACTAACCGCTGATAGGTTGCTCCCGTGTTCTTTAAACTGAATGGCATGACTTTGTAGCAATAAGTTCCTCGTTCCATGATGAACAAGGTTTTTTCCATGTCGTTAGGTTGCATCCGAATCTGATTGTATCTCGAGAAAGCGTCCATGAATGAAAGAAGTTTGTTCCCCGTGGTTGCCCTGACAATTCGGTTGATGTTTGGCAACCGGAAGCTATCCTTAGGGCAGGCCTTGTTCAGGTCGGTAAAGTCAACACATACTTGCCATTTTCTTTTCTTTTTCAGAATGACTATCGGGTTGGCTAGCCACTCAGGGTATTGAACTTCGGCAATAGACCCGATTTCAATTAGCTTTTTAACCTTGTTGATTATGGCCTTTGTTCTCTCTGGTCTGAGCTTCTTTCTCTTTTGCTTGTTCGGTTTGTATGTCGAATCGACATTTAGCTTGTGTCTTGCAATTTCTGGGTTGATTTTGGGCATGCCACTTGCTGTCCATGCGAATGTTGTCATATTTTCTTTGAGGATTTGAATCAACTTGTCTTTGATTGGCTTACTTAAGTCGACTATGATGCTTACGCGTTTCGACGAGTCTGTCAAATCAATGTTGACGAGTTCAACAGTTGGTCGGTTTGGTTTTTCGGGAGTGGGTGGTTCAGATAACACTTTGCTTCCTACTGGCGTTGTGATCATGCATGACTTGTTATGTAATTTTAACTCAGCGCTGAAACAAGTTTTAGACATCTTTTGATCTCCCTTAAGTGTGTAAACTCCTTCACTTATCGGAATTTTAACACACTGATGATAACTAGATGGAGCATCCTTCATTGTATGTATCCATGGTGTTCCTAGGATCATGTTCTAGATTGGCGGGTTGTTTACAACGAGTAACTTGATCCATCTCGTAATTCCGGTAACTTGGATTGCTAGCTTCACTGTTTCGATGGTGTTGATTGTACTTCCATCAAATGTGGTCAAAGTCCTGTCCATAGGTTTGAGCTGGACGTCTGGCATTGTCATTTTGTCCAAAGTCTCCTTGAATATTAGATCCACCAAACTCCTAGTGTTAATGAGAATTCGTGAAACATCACAGTTGGCAACTCGGAGTTTGACGACTATGGGGTCATTATGTGGAAAACTAACTCCTTTAACATCCTCAACCGTGAATGTTATCCCCGAGTCTACTATGCGCATATTCTCCCCTAGGGGTTCCAGGTTGACTGAAGCAACTATTCTCTGCTTGTATTTCTTGATCAAACGTATGGTGTCGTCATAAAACTGTAATCCACTCATGATTACACCAATAACAACTCATGGGTCGCCGGATTCGTCGTTGTCCCCGACTGGTTTTTTCACTTAGCTGCTTCCAAAGTGTCGCCTTTTGGGGTTTGCTGACTTGAAAGCGGCTTCTCGCACCTCAGCTTCTTTCCGCTTTTGTGCCTTGAATTTCTGAGTTTCTTCTTCGGAAACCTCCAATTCTCTTTTACTGAATTTCACAGCAAGAAATTCTTGCAGTTGTTTGCACTTTGAAGTCAAATGACCTGATTTCTTGTGAGACTTGCAATATTCGTTTCAGTTGTGAGACTTGCAGGTGTTACTCTCCCCGACTTGGAAAGTTGTTGCCGAGTTTGCTTTTCCTCTACTGTGCTGTCTCGATTCATAGTGCCCTTCTCTCGGCTCTTTTATTGCCGAGTTGCGCTTCATATCTTGGTTTTGTGAGAGGATTTTCTTTTCCTCCAAATAGTCTGTATGCCTTGCTGCTCTATATAGGGCGTCTGAGATTGTGTTGGGCCGATTTACAAAAAGGTCTTGTTTGAGAGCTTCATCGGTTACCATTCCAGTTCGGAATGCTTTAATGGCCATGTCGTCATTGACTTTAGCTTTTGTCAGGATCTTCTTGAAGCACCCGATGTATGATTTCAGGGGCTCGTTAAAGCCTTGCCTTAAAGATCTCAACTTGGCGGTTGAGGTATCCTGATTGACGAATAAGGCATATTGCTTCATAAACAACTCGGCGAGTTGGTTGAAGCTCTTAATTGACCCAGCTGGCAACTTGGTGAACCATACCAAGGCGTCGCCAGTTAAATTCTCATCAAAGTGCTGGTAGTATGCTGCATCTTTGTTGTCCAGGGTGTAGTTTGTCTCGCTCATCATGATGTTGAAGGTGCTCATGAATTCTATTGGATTCATGTTCGCATCGTAAAAAGGGCATCAAAGTCGCAACCCTCTGTTTACCAAGACTCTTCTCAACCTCGGTGTGAATGGTAAATTTTGAGTTTGAGCTAGGATTCTTCCTATCTTGGGTGCTGAGCTGGTAGCTTGATGGAATTCTGACCTCATGTCGTCCATCATCTTCAACACGGTTGCAGCATCCAGAGTTACTGGGGCATGCTGTCCGGGCATGCTTTGCATCATAGAATGGTCTTGTACCAAGGTGTTCACTGGTTGTGGACTCGGTATTCCTCCGAATAAGTTCCTCTGTACGCTGGCCAGTACCTCTCTGTGTGGCCCATTGACCTGTGTAGTCGGGGAAAAAATTTCATTTAAGCAAGATTCGAGTTTGTCGAATCTCTCTGGGTTTCTTCGATCGGAAGCCTTATGCTGCACGATCAGGTTACGCACTAGGGTTCCGAGTGACAGTGATCCCGGATGCGGTGGCAAAAGATCATTATCTTTGCGAGTTTCTTCATAGTTCTCCTCTTGAGTTCTATTTGAATTCAGATTTGACCTTTTTATTAGGTCGACGTGCTCTTGAGGGTGAGATTCCCTCCATTCCGCTGGACTGACGGTGACTTCGCCTTCAACCATCCTTTCATGCTCAGAACTTTCTATTGCTTGTGTGAAGATGTCCTTTGATATCTTCCTCACCGACGGCGCCAACTGTTGGAACCGGATCTAGCACAAACAGTACTAGAATCCAAGGTTCCTGATCAAAAGAGTGGGAGAAAATGGGCAAGGACACTTGTGAGTTGGATTGGAGCAAGAGTAGTTAACTTAAACGAGTATAGATGATTGCCGACTAGGATATTCTTATTAGCTTGAAGTATGTCAAAAATCCGATCCTTTTTTCAAAGGATTGCGTCTCTGTTTATATGTCATAGAGGCGGTTACATGTGGAGAAAATAATAGAAGATTTACAATTGTGTTGATAAGATTGAATCTGGTAAGATTCATGTTAGATTTGTGGAAATTTTCCATGTGAGAATAAGAAAACTTCAACTTCTTTGTTTTGCTGACGTATCTTCCGACTTCTCTTCAAGTTCGAAGAACTTTCTGAGACGAGACTTTGCCGAGTTGATGATGATATCCGAGTTCAAGCCTTGATGCTTGAAACTGGTTTGTTCTTTAGTATTTGACATGTTGTTTCCCGTAGACCAAAATAGGATTTCAGATCCACTCCCAACAACTCCCAGCTCAAATAAAGATGCAAATTTTGCAATCAAATCTTTTTTTACGGAAGCATATATTTTACAACCCTAAAAACACAACTAAAAAAAAGCCATTAGTTAGATAAAGTTAAAAATTACAACTTACAAATCAAACACTAGTAAATATTAACTTATATAATAGATTAGTTTACGATATTATAAACAAATTTTATCATATATTTGAAAAACCCACGAATTTATATGTAAACTCAAACATACTGGATATATTTATGTATGAATAATAACTAAATTTATTATATATTTGAAGATAAAATGTATTTAAATGTAAACTCAAAAATATTGGCATACATATGAATCAAGGTAACAAATATGGTCATATATTTAAAATATAAACGAATTTTTTTATATATATTTGAAATATCTACAAATTTAAATATATATTTTATCATATATAAGCAATATAATAAATAAATATATGTTCAAAAAAAATATGAAAAGTTAGTTAGATAAACTTTGATTATTATAAATAATTTAGTTTGTCATCAATTAGCACAAACTCAATTGTTTGACCATATTAAGACGTAAATACTTATCCGCCATTACTGCTTTAATAGTTTGACTACCGAAATGTCGTTAAAATAAATTTGGAATTACTTTTTAGTAAATGAAAGTATGAATCTATATTACAATGTGCATGTCCTTTATATAGTAATAGATCGAGAAAGACATTAGGTTTAGGTCAAATTGCTTTGTTAAAACGCTAAAGTTATAACAAAGATATTACAAATATATTATATGCCAAAAGTCGAAAATTATTCATTAGCTAATATGGTATGTTATATCGTATATATTAAATATTTTGATATCTATTTATGTGTAGTATATAATTTTTGTGTCCATTTTTCGTGTCTATTACACCAATCTATTTTCGTATATCACACCTTCTAGATATGGTAATTTGATAAACCAACTTTACCGAAATATTTTAAATTATATATGTTGAACAAAGCTTAAAAACTAAATTCACATATTTTATTTTCCATAAATAATACAAAGACTTACATTTGTTTTCTATAAATAATTTTTGAATTAGAATTTAATTCTGTACTTCAATTTTAATTATTGCTATCATTTTTTTTATAAATGCTAATATTAAATACTATAGCTAAATTATTTAGTTACAATAAGTTTATGATACAATTAATTATAGATTAATATAAATGGTCAAATAATATATCATATATCATCATAACTACAACAAATGGATATTTTATAAAATTATGTTGATTTTTTACGGAAATAAATACCAAATCAAAGCTAATCTTAAATAATTAAGCGACATTATAGTATTATAATAAAGGGAGAATTGAAAAAAATTCTCTTTAAAGGACGACAATTTCATCACTGCCCTCATTTTTGGATATTTTCAAAAAATGCCCCTCATTATGGAAAATGACCAAAATACCCTTATGTTATTATTTTTATATATTTCACAAACTTTTTTTCCGTAAAAAAAATTTTTCCCGCCAAAAAGTAAGGATTTATAAGAGAGCTTATAAAATTTGTAAGGTTTTATAAGAGACCTAATAAAATTTATAAGGTTTTATGATAGAGCTTATATAATTTATAAGGTTTTATAAGATAACTTATAAAATTTATAAGGTGTTTATAAAAAATTTATAAAGTGCTTATAAACTTTTATAAGGTATTTACAAAAATTTATAAGAGAGCTTATAAAAATTTAGAAGACTTTATAAGAGACCATATAAAATTTATAAGGCTTTATAATAGAGCTTATATAATTTATAAGGCTTTATAAGAGAGTTTAAAAAATTTATAATGTGTTTATATAAAATTTATAACATATTTATCAAAATTTATAAGGCTGTATAAAAAACCTTATAAAATTTATAAGGTGTTTATAAAAAATTTATAAGGTGTTTATAAAAATTTATAAGGCATTTATAAAATTTTATAAGGTGTATATAAAAATTTTGTAAAGATTTATAAGCGCACATATTAAAAAAATTTTGGTGGGAAATTTTTTTTTGGCTGAAAATTTTTTTTTCCGTATAATTTTTTTTTCGAAATTCCGTAAAAAAAATTTTTTGGCGGGAAAATTTTATTTTTTGGAGGGGAAAACTTTTTTTGGCGGGAAAAGTTTGTAACATTTCTGTTGATAATATTTTCGTCATTTTTGTATTAATGAGAGGCAGTTTTAAAAAGATAATGTCAAAGGGCATTTTTGAAAAGGAGTACACTAAAAAGGGCATTTCTCAAAATTTCTCTATAATAAATATAGATTGATTTTGTATAATTTTTTTGTTTGGCCTGAAAGCTTATTATATTGTCATAACTTTCTTTCATTTTACATTTACATCAATAAGGAATCTAGTTACTTTCTATAAAATGATTACAAATTAATATATTAATATCAAACCATATTTTTATTCAATTAGTTTATTGCCTAAAAACATGAACGAAACTAAATGCTAATCTTAAATACAACAGCTAAATTATTTAGTTAATATATATTTCCAATACAATTAATAATAGATGAATATAAATGGTCAAAAATATATCATATATCATCATAAATACAAAATGGATGTTTATAAAATTATGCTAATTTGTTTACGAAAGTTAATACGAAATAAAAGGTAATCATAAATAATAAAGCTACATTTATAGCATTATAACTAGAAGATATCCCGTGCGATTGCACGAGATTAGATTTCATGAATTTTTTGCGTGTACATAGTTATTTATATCTATTTGAACTAAGTATATTTTTTATATTCATAATATGTGTTGGTTTATATATTTGAATGCATCAACAAATTTGTATTATACATATATTAATCTTGAAATTTGATATTTGATTTCATTTATATATGTGGTTTAATCTTGAAATATTAAAATTTGATTTGTGGTTTCATTAAAAATTGTATTATATATACTTATATTATAAAAATTTAATTATAATGATGATTTGTGTTGTATTCCAAATGTATTTTTTCTGATAGATGTTAATTATTCTTTTATGCATTATATAATATTTTGCCTCTAATACCTCTATAAAAGTTAATAGTATCTATAAAGTTAAATGCATCTTAAAAATTAATATAGAATTTAAGTTTTGCAACATTACGATTTTCGTATATAAACTTTTTTGATTTGTGTTATTTATATTTTTAGACTCATTATTTTTCTGATTTTTAGATCTGTATTCATTTAAATTTTTACACCCGCGTTCATTTAAGGTTTTAAAAATTTGAAAGTTTTTAATTGTTATATATTTATAAATTTTAGTAAACTTGAAATAATATTATCTAAAATGTTCAAAATTATTAAAAAGTTTCTATTTTTAGAATAACTTAGATTAGTTTTAGATATATTTAATTAATAAATTTTATTACAAATTGTTTCTATTTTATTAATATATATTACTTCAATTTTTTCAATTAAAGGATTGATTTGAATATGGATATCTAATTAATTATATTCGATAATTATAATCTTCACTTAGGATTTTAAATTTAAATTGTTTTCATTGTTCAAAAATTTATAATATTTAGAAAACATAAAATTAATCAATTGATTTAAATATAAAAATCTCTCATTAATTATATTCGATACCTATAGCTTTCAAATATTATCAATCAAATACGTTAGAAATTTAAGGTATGTTCCATCCTCATATGGCTGAAACTTTGTTTCTAAATCAGTTAGCAAACAAAATTTTAAAATTTAAATAAGGATAAGTAATGTTTTACATTATATATATATATATATATATATATTCTGTTTTTAAAGTATAAATTCTTGTTATATTATTATATAGTGAAAATATGAAATATATATACCTATATAAAAGTTAATAGTATCTATAAAATCAATAGCATTTCAAAAATAATCTATATAGAACTTAGGTTTTGTAACATTATGATTTTCGTATATAAATTTTTTTTTATTTTTGTCAATTAAGTTTTGAAAATCATTATTTTTTTTAGATTTTTAGACCTGTATTAATTAAAATTTTTATACACGCATTCATTTAAGCTTTTAAATTCAAAATATTTTTCAGTTGTTATAAATTCATAATATTTAGTAAACATGAATTAACATTATCTAAATATTCAAAAATTTAAAAAGTTTCTATGTTAGAATAACTTAAAGCAGTTTTAGATATTTTTGATAATATCTAAATTTAAATATTTTAGAAATGTTTTATTGGATAGTGAAATTTGAAATATTCCAAACTAAAATGAATAATTAATAAATATTAGGTTCCTTACGGATGTCCTTTAGTAAATGTATAAAGAAAATAATGTGTAACTCAAAAGAAAAAAGACAGAATATGATATTGAAATCGTATTTTTTATGGATTGATTAAAACTGAACATTCAAATTTAATTGTGTTTTCTTTTATGTCTTCATATTAGTTATTAAATAGATAATAATATATCTTTACATTTATAGTATATTTGTTTGCATTTAGTTTTTCATATTTTCAGCTATTTGAAAAAACAATATAATTGGATAGATATTAGAGATTTATAATTTCTTCAAATGATAGCCTATATATAGTAATTATATATTAATTAGTTAAAGATACTTTATATAATAATTATATTTCAAAAATATAATAATATATAATTTGACATATTAAACCAAATTATATAATTATTATATATAATGTTTAAGAAATATTAATATATTAAAGCAATATTAATTTTTTATAAAAATTCTCAAGTATTATGTAATGTATACAATTATATATATATATATATACTATTTTGATACTTAATATTTTTATAGAAATATTAAATAAGAATAAGAATATTACATAATGTCTTATATTATGTATATACAATTAAATTTTAAAAACAAAAACCATAAAATATGTTTTATATATATTATGGAATATATTGAATTATATTTTATTGTATTTAATTAAGAATTTCTATTATGAGTTTTTTTATAATTTGAATGTTGAATGAATATATAAGAAATTTAGGAAAAACTCAACATAGGTGTACAATAATAAAAGGGAGAATTTCAAAAATGCCCTTTTTGACATACTCTTTTTCAAATCTTACCCTTTCATTTGGAAATTGGCAGAGAGAAATAGGCATGAGTTGACATTTTTTGAAAAAGGGCATATCAAAAAGAACATTTCTTAAAATTTCTCTATAAAATAAAATATGATATAATACATATGATACTTTCTTAGTATATTACTTGATTAAATTTTACTTAATTTAATATTTTACATATAAATATATATATATATATTCTAGTTTTTTAACTATACATTCTCGTTATATATATTTTATACCAAAAATTTGAAGTAAATTTTTCCAATAAAAGTTGTATATAGTAAATTTATGTACGGAAAATTTTGAGTTTATCTTTGTCAAATTATAAGTGAAATTTTTAAGTTTTAAAAAAATGATAAGATTATCCATTTTTGTGGTAAATTTAATGAGTTGTATATATTTTTATATATTAAATTGTACATAGGAAAAATTCTCAAAAGATATATGGGTATTTCATATTTGTAAGAATTTTTAAAGAGCAAACACTTATTTTATATTTTTATTGGATAAACAATTTGAAATATTTCAAAATCAAAATGAGTAACTAAGAAATATAAGACATATATTCAGGATTTTAAATAAATATTAAATAATAAAATTTAAAATACTTAATATTAAAAATAAGATAATTATATATATAAAATTTNAAATACGTAATATTAAAAAATGAGATAAAATTTAAAATACTTAATATTAAAAATGAGATAATTAAAAAATGAGATAAATATAATTTAATTCGTGTACAGTTAAATATAAAGTTATACATAATTATATTAGATAATATACAAATTATGAAAAATATTCTATTTTCAAAACAATTAGCTATATTGTTTGATTTATATATATATATATATATATATTAATAACTTCAACTATATGATTGTATGTACATGTTCTATAAAAATAAATATATTTTAAAAAATCTGATATGGTAAAATATATATTTTTAAGATTTAAATACATATTATCTTGTCATTTTATGATATAAAATAAATAATTCATATATTAATTATTTTTTTATTAAAATATATAAATAAATAAAAACTCATTTAAAATAGAAACTGAATATTTTTATAATTTACACTTTAAAACCAAAGGGAAATTTCAAAAATACCCCTATTGGCATGTACTCTTTTCAAAATCTACCCTTTCTTTTGAAAATTAGGAGAGAGAAATGGTCATCAAGGTCCCTGATTTAGGGGTATGTTTTGAAAAAGAGCATTTCAAAAAGGGCATTTTTAGTAATTCCTCCAAAAAACAATATAAAAAACTCTAGTTAAACATTGTAGTGAATTTTTTGAGCTTACAAAAACTATTATATTACTACAATATTTATACAAAAAATCAAATAAATAACAAAAAATATATTTACCTTTACACTTTCTAATGAAGGTTCGGAGTTGTGATGTTTGCTTGTATCAAAAAGGTTAAGATATTGAATAATAATGGTGAATGATAATTAGTACAGAGTTTAAGTTTTAAATTTACAAAATAAAACAAATACATATTGATGAATATGCAAGTTACCTACATGAGCATTATGTTTTCCGTGGTATAGAAAAAGTCACATTGACTCTTCATGCTGTCTGGATGATTTAAGCCTGCATTCACAAAACAATATCGTTAAAAAATATAAAACGGCAAAATATGGTGAGAATAGGTTGATTAAAGCTGTTTTTATAGGAAAAAATTAGGGTTATATTGTGTAAAATATGTGAATTTTAAAAATAATTAATTAGTATATATTTAGCATTGAGTCGAAAATATATTTAAAGCAATAATTTTATATATTTACTCCATACAACACAATAATTATGAAAAAAATATATTTTGGTAAGTTTTAAGAACATAAGAGGTTTTAAGATTTTTTAATATTGTAAATATTCTTAGCAAGTTAAAATAAGAATATTTGAATGAAGGTACACAATTAGAAACCATATTTAATATGAATGATTTTAAATGTAAATAAATTCGATTTTATATTTTTTTCAAACAATATTTGATTAATAAGGAAAAGTTTAAATCTTATAATAGATTCTAATACATTCTATCAATTCCAAAATTTTGTCTTTTTAGGAAGTTAAAAATGTGTTGAAAAAATTAAAGATTTCTGTGTTTGTATAAGGAAAACAGAGTATAACTTGAAAAAGGTAGATAGAATAAGATATATTTAGAAATTAATTAAAACCAAAATTTCAAATTTAATATTTTTCTTTTTTTTGTCTTCATATTAGTTATTAAATAATAAGAATATGTATTAGTATATTCGCTGCATTTAATTTTTATATATTTCAAAAATTCGAAACAATAATTAAATTGGATAAATATAAAAAACAATAGCCTAATAATAATAATTTGAAAAGATATATCTATATATATTAAAATTATTTAATGATTAGCTAAATTCAAATATTTAATATTTGACCAAAAATTTGTTATGAGATATTAGAATAAAAGATTTATATTCCAAAAAATAAATTCCAAAAATTAGGATATTCTATGATTATTTAAAGAAAAAAATAAGATTTTAAAAATATTTAAAATTAAATTCTGAAAATTAGGATATTCTATGATTATTTAAGGAAAAAAATTATAATTGGTTATAAAGATAGGAATTTGTTAAAAATTTCTAATAATAATAATAAATAATAAGATTTTGCATGAATTATGTATCAAATATTGGGAAGATTCAACATTAGTCAACACTAATTATATAGGGTGTGATGTAGATGATTAACACTAAGGTTATAATAACACTAACCTTTCCAAAAATTTGAAAAGTAGTAATTAAATAAAATCTCTAATGGCATTTTAAGTAAATATGGTTAAATCGGAAGGAATTCATTGAAAATCTTTTCTTTTTATTATATAGTAGATAAATATAGACTGATTTTGTATTATTTTTTGTTTGGTATGAAATCTTATTATATTGACATAATTTTCCTTCATTTTAGATTTACATTAATAAGGAGTCTATTTACTTTCTATACAATGATTACAAATTAATAAATTAGTATCAAACCATATCTTTATTCAGTTAGTTTATTGCCTAAAATTCATTGAACTAAATGTTAACCTTAAATACTAAAGCTAAATCATAGTGCTTTAGTAATTTTAAATGGATTTTGTATTAATTCTAACTAAATTATATTATTTATGATAAGCGAATTTCAATGATAATCTTTAATGGGAGAATTGCAAAAATATCCCTCAAAGGAGAATATTTTCATCACTGCTCTCATTTTTTGGATATTTTTTAAAAATGCCCCTCATTATGTAAAAATGACCAAATACCCTTATATTATTATTTTTATATATTATTAAAAAAATTTCCTGCCAAAAAAAAATTTTCCACCAAAAAAAATTTTTTCCCACAAAAAAATATTTTTTCCCGCCCAAAAAAAAAATTATCCGGAAAAATTTTCCCGCCAAAAAAATTTATAAGGGAGTTTATAAAATTTTTTTATAAGAGAGCTTATAAAATTTATAAGGTTTTATAAGAGAGCTTACAAAATTTATAAGGTTTTATAAGAGACCTTATAAAATTTATAAGGCTTTATGATAAAGCTTATATAATTTATAAGATTTTATAAGGTAACTTACAAAATTTATAAGGTGTTTACAAAAAATTTATAAAGCGCGTATAAAATTTTATAAGAAATTTATAAAAATTTATAAGAGAGCTTATAAAAATTTATAAGGATTTATAAG